>JAPYYS010001290.1:0-48377 GCA_030522525.1 Campopleginae sp. 14b
CAATTAAAGTAATCGGAATCTCGAGTGGAAAAGTATGCCGTTATGATCTGGGGGCCATTCCGCGTCGAATGGCACCCGCCGCTTGCTGTTAGTATTTTTATCAAAAAAAAACCTCTATTTGCCTGGAGTAACGGTGGATGAGCCTGAAGCTTGCATCGACGCAATGCCACGAAATAAAAAAAAAAATAAAAAATGAAAAAAAATGATTCGTCACTTTTTTATTTCACGAATTCATTCGTGAGGTCCAAAAAAGGAAAGAAGCAAATTAAAAAAAGCGAATTCGAAAAAAAGTAAAGAATAATTTTGTTTCTTTTTTTTTCATTTCGTGGCATTGCGTCGATGCAAATTTCAGGCTCATAATGTTGGGATATTAGGTGGGATGTGAGGAAAGGTAATACAAAGCTCTTGATCCATGGAATTCAGCCGTCCGGGACCCCTACAAAATATATATATGGGAAGAAGCCACGTTTCTGAAAACCTTTACACATTCAAATCTACAAATACCAACTTTTGGCCGCTTACACGTTTTGACGTTCACCTATTCTCCTGCATGTTTGATTCAAAAGGCTCTTCTGTGTCCCTTTTCCTCCCTTGGTTTGTCTTGGATCTATGAATCGTATGTATACTACGTCATTATAATACGAACAGTGAAACTATGAAACGCGAAATTTCTGTCACAACTGTCAAGCATAATTTTACGTTGGAGAAGTCTCCGGATTAACGTAGGCTAATGTGGCAGCTGAGCTAGAAAGCCTGCCAAAGCACATTCTCCTTCGTTATTCAGTCTCCAACGCAAAACGAGCTGGACCGGCCCGTTGATACTACTCCCTCAGATTCATCCGTTCCTCTCGCGTTCCCTCCATATACCTTTCTCTTCACCATTTTGTCCCAACGTTTTTTCTTCTTTTATCTACGATAGATCCGATGCCTCTATATGCCGATGCCGATATATGAGGCATTGGATGTATACACGTCCAATTTTGTTCCTGAAAAATGGTGAACGGAATCGCTTAGAAAAAATATTCTTAAATACCCAAAAACTTCAACTTCGCACACGACTATTAGGAAACACCATATTTTAGTCACACTTGAGGACGCTGGCTATAGACAATGTTGGCATGTTAAAAGTGTAGGAAAATTCCAAATTATAAGAATTTGATGAAATTCGATGAGCATACCCTTTAGTATTAAATATGAATATACGACATTTTTAAAGATTTTTCTTTTACATAGTTTTCGAGTTATTAAACACTAGAGTTTACATGCTTATGCATGTAAACTCTAGGCTTCATCGTGTTGAAGTTCGCATCGTTGAAATGCAACGAAAACCGATTATTTTTTTAAGCTGAGTGCGACATCTTCGGAAAGTATTCGTCGAAAATAGTGGGGCAAACTTTTTTGTCGTTCGGGAGCTGAATTTGCTAAAAAAAGAAAAAAAATAGAAAAAGTGAATTAATTATCGAAGTAATGATTGAAAAATAGATTTTTCGTTTTTTGGCAACGATGAAAACTTCAGTATCGTATAGGATTCAGATATATAATATAGGTACATCTTTAGCATATTGTAAACTCAAATTATTCGAAAACAATGTAGCCGAAAAATATTTTAAAAAATGTGTCATCATATTCAAGGATGAATAATATTATCATGAAATTTCATTAAATTTTTATCATATTTTCGTATGTAGCGAACCTCTTTAAACTTTTGAAGATAATTCATCTTTCGCACGTAATGTCTCTCGCAGTTTTATTTTTTTCGTTTCCGCTTTCACTGTGCAATGGACCGCATCATGAGGTCTTGGACGTTTCATGCCATGTTTTCCTTGGCTAGTAACGTTGTTGAATATTCGTTAAATAGACGTTACAGATATTACGTTTGCTTTGAAGCAGCCTCTCTTTGATGTTAGTGATAATCCCTGTTTTCTTAGTTGGTGTAAAATTAAATTATAAACACACACATTTTGAAATGGTTGTCGCACGTCGTTACGCACGAAAATTTTCAGAAAGCTACGACGATCCAGCTTATTAGCAATTTTTGTTTTATCGACTCGTCAATCATTCGTCGTTCAATCCCTCAAACTTTTTTTATTTTTCGTTTTGAAATGACCGACCAAAAAAAAAAGTTTTTGAAAAAAATATTTTATTTATTCATTCATTTATATATTTATTGATAAAATATTTTTCTTATTTTTAATTTAGTTTAATTTAATTTATAAAATATTTATAAAATATTTTATTATCGTTACTTTGGTGTAGTGGCTAGCGTGCTAGCTTCTTAACCACAGTACCGGGAGGGACCCGGGTTCGATTCCCGGTGCTGACAGTCTTGTCGGGGGAAATGAAAATATGGGCGCGACTAGTTCTGGTCGCACGCGTGCGGCGCGCGGCGTATGTGTGCGACTGTAGTCCATGTTTGCGTTCCCTTGACAAGACGCGACTAGGTCCGGCACCGGGAGACGAACCCGGGAACTGCCTGTATCGGCCAAGGTTTTGCACAGTTTCCCCGGGCCCTCGGCGAATGCGATACAGTAGTAGGTAGGAGTGGCTGTGGGCAACACTCTAGGGGGGTAATGAGGAATTGGAATGGTGTAGTGAGGAATCTGGAAACAAGTGCAATGGGAATTCAGGAACTTTGGAATAGTGTAGTGGAAATTCAGTGCTGGGAAGGGATATCGTGAAAAGCCGCAAGGGTATACGCTGGAATATCAATATAAAAAAAAATATATATATATATATAAAATATTTTATTTTATTTTCAATTTAATTTCATTTTTTTTATAAAATATTTATAAAATATTTGATTTATTCATTTAAATATTCATTAATTATATAAATTTATTTCAGAAATATTTTTGAAATAAATATTTTAATAAAGAAAAGTCGCGGTCCGTTTGTAGAATTTTTCCTTTCTGTGACACCGTGCCACAGCGGGCGAGATTGGTTTAATTATTTTTGCCTCTCGACGTACGAGTCAGTAATTTCGATGTAATCTGCGGTTTTAGTTTATCCTCGAATGGGGAATTTAATTGCGAGAGCGAGAGTAAGGTGGTTTTAATATGATGGACATGTACTATGGATATCCAGCGGCTGGCAACACCGGCATCAGCGATATAGTTCTCGATATACATACCCAACTGATACTGATGCTCGTTCATGCGCGCTAAGCCCGGGTTCTCATCACGCCCCAGCTGAGATTTTCATCGTTCGGGCGGAAGCAGTTTCCCTCCTGAGAGCGTTGCACACAGGACGGATACACTAACATATGTGTGCACTGATCCACTCCCATGCAATTTTGCCCTGCTAAATTTTTATTTTTCTACTTTTTTATCCACACTTTACACATGCACTATATCGAATCTCATCCACTTGCACTAATGCATCGATTGCAATCGCCAGCTCTCACCACATCGTCATCTTGCTCGTGTATTTATTGTATCCACCTAAAAGCTGTCGCATAATTGTTGCAATTCCAAAAAAACTCTCACATCTACGTCTTCCACGATGCTGAAGTTTGCGTCGTTGGAATGATACAAAATTCTGTTTTTTTTCTTGACCGGATCTCGCGATTCTTACTCAATATTCCGTCAAGAACATGAAACGACATTTTTTTAAGATCCGAAGACAAAACCCATATGGAAATTGTCATGAGTTTTGAGAGTGAACAAAAAATTGATGAGAAAAAATGACGTTGAAATTTGCATCGTTGCAATGCAACGAAATTCGTTTTTTTATTTGCCACAGCCTATTATTCATATTGAGAATTGAATTGCAAGAATACAACGATCAGTTTTTGCCCCTAAAAAATAAATGGCCTCGGAAAATTTGGATATTCAAAAAAATTAAACAAATAATTTTAAAAAATCAATTTTTTATCGTTACCTACACGAGTTGCAAACTTCAGCATCATATTGCAATGACGTTGAAGCTTGCATCGTTGGGATGTAACGAAATTCGTTTTTTTATTTGCCAAAGTCCATTATTTATATTTTTAATTGAATTGCATCTATAAAACGATCACTTTTTCACCCACAAAAATATATCGGCTCGAAAAATTTGGATAATCCTAGAAATTGAACAAATAATTAATAAAAATCAACATTTTTCGTTGCATCCCACCGCGTTGCAAACTTCTGCATCATATTGCAATGATGTTGAAGTTTGCATCGTTGGAATGTAACGAAATTCGTTTTTTTATTTGGCAAAGCCGATTATTTATATTTACAATTGAATTGCAATTATAAAACGATCAGTTTTTTTCCCTACTAAAATATATCGTCTCGGAAAATGTGGGTAATTAAAAAATCAAACAACTAATCATTTAAAATCAATATTTTCCGTTGCATCTCAACGTTGCAATCTTCAGCATAATCAAAAAAAAATCCTTTTCGCTGGAGCCCAACGTTGCGAACGTCAGTGTCAAACGTCTTCGTACTTTCAGTTTTCTGCCAATTTCTGATATGCAAAATGTATCCATGTGCGAGAAAGATTTTGAAAAAAACTGGATGGAGCATTGACCGATGGTTCGTCAGGATATTCACCGGTGGATATAATGCGCAAAAGTGCGTTCACATCCTTCAGGCTCTCAGCGTCCTACAATCGCTCTGCAATCCGACGAACCCTCGAACGGTCCCTCCTTCAGCGTCTATGAGGGTCCATATAACGCATTGCATAATAGAATACACGTTGATATAGTTATATGCAAGTGTGAGGTGAGTCGTCGAGCTTTTCCACCTCACGGGATTACCCGTGTCAGTCGCAAGCGTCCCGACGACGATGACAACGACATCGGTCGTCCCGGCTCCAAGCGAAAAGGGGAATACTCGACTCACTCTTCCATACACCAAATATACAGAGTGTCTTGAAAGCAATGTTGACGCTTTTGTCGATCACTAGATCGTAATAATCCCCGAAAAAAAGCTGTTGCCCAATTTTCCTTTCTATTGTCCGTGGCATTACGATCTTCCCGACAGCTGCCACGAGCCCCCGATTTAAATCTCGCAAAATATAAAAATCACAGCATGTCTCTGAAAATATGAAAAAAAATTTGAAAAATTCAATCTTTGCTAAGAATTAACGTGTTGAAGTTTGCATCGTTGGAATGCAACGGAATTAATGAATTAATAATATTTTTTGGAAAGCAAAGCAAAAAACGAAACGACAGTGTCGTCCTACAGAAATTTCTGCGAATGAAAAATTTAATGCCAAAGGAATATTGAGGCGATCCGAAAAATTCACAAAAATGGCGAATGGATAAAATATTTTTCTTTGGACTCCAGCGATGGAAATTCCAATGTCGTAGAGAATGAACGACTTTGTTTTTAATAATAATAGCAACTTCCAAAATCGTCGTCTTTAGATCGATAAATCGATCTCGTCGAGATTATGATTTTTTTTTTAAATAAAACATTGCTTGCATCTTATTTTTTATTTCGTACCATCCAGTGGACACATGATACGAAACGCAATTACGAGTAATTGCACTCGGAGAGCACCGTGTGTATACGGACGTGAGGGAAATATTGTTCGAGTGACGTACGCGAAGGCTTCACTTTTTCTTTTTTACCTTCTTTCTCTCTTACCCTCTTTCTCTATGGAGCAGTGCACCTTCAAAGAACTTATTTTTAGGACCAGACGATATGCACATGCGTCTTTTTTCTTTAACCTGACGCCATGCAGCCTATAGAGACTTCTGTCCTATGTTCTTTCCTTCCCATCGATGAAATCCATTTGTTCCGAAGCTTTCTCGTAATCCCAGAACCCCGAGTCCCAGTCGAGATCCCCTCACGCAAATGACTTTGACGTTTGCATCCTCAGAATCCAACGAAATTCCTTTTTCTCCTTAGCCAAAGTCCGTTTATTTATATTCAGAATTAAATTGCGATGATAAAACGTCGATTTTTGTCCCCAGAAAAATATAACATATATAAATATAAATAATAAACAAATAAATGGACGAATAAATAAATAAATAAATGAACAAGAAATAAATAAATGAATAAATGAATGAATAAATAAATATATAGATTTAAGAAATAAATATATTTAAAAAATTGGGATCATTTTGAAAATAAAAAAATCAATATTTTTCGTTGCACTCCGCCGGTGCGAACTTCAGCATCGTTTGCGGGAGGCGATCTCGTCGTCGTTGATTCTTTAAACGTGCGATACAAATAACGAAAAACCACAATGTTGTATATACAAAAAGATTCCAACAGTTTTGACACATGGTATCGAGGCCACAACAAATGTCCATCGCTTCTCATGATTTTATGCTCGGACATTGAGGTACAGGTATCGGATTCGACGTATACATCATGTACTTTCCTCTTAAATGTCTAAACATACGCCCCTGTATACACATCTGTGTGCTCGTACGTATATATATACGTACGACATAAAACCGAGGTTGGGACAATGTCTCTTGAGAACTCAAGAACTTTCCCGGAGCCGTTGCGATGTCGAAGACGTAAAAGATGATCGCATAAAACTCGAATCGAGATATCACAGGCTTGAAGAGACGTAGGAATAAAA
Source organism: Campopleginae sp. 14b (assembly GCA_030522525.1). NCBI lineage: Eukaryota > Metazoa > Arthropoda > Insecta > Hymenoptera > Ichneumonidae > Campopleginae sp. 14b. The sequence goes on from JAPYYS010001290.1 coordinate 6,532, forward strand.
GAAAATACTGCGAATAACTTGAAGAGCTTAGGAGCCAGAAGCACGGACAGACGCGGATGAATAATAAGAATAAAAAAAGGAGCGAAGTTAACGTCGGGACAAATTACAAAATTGGACTTTTGTAGGCATTAAACGCGTCTGCGTGCTTTTATTTTGCTGCTCCATAAAGAAAGCTATGTGACGGTGAAATTTTTTCCAGTTTTCGATGTCAATGTCCTCAAAATTCCCCGAAACGTTGAAAAATCGTATCTAGTAAAAATGTTCGCATGTGTGTGCGTGTGGGTATGTTCTGGCACTGTAAAATTCAAACGTTTATAACTCGAGAACGGTTCGACCTACAGGGCTCCGGTTTTGCACAGATGAGAATCGACACCGGCTCTTGGTTCGTTGAGAATTTTGTCGGAATTGATAGAAAACTACGAATTCTACGGCATTTTTAAATGTTCAAAAAAGTCGTAATCGCTCTAACTCCCGCAAATTTCAAGATTTATTATTATTATTATTTGTTTTAAACAGATTATCATGATGGGAAGGTTGGTATTGAATTTGGGGAATATCGGTCGAACGGTTTAAATTTGATGATCTTTTGAAATTCACGAAAATCCGAGATTCCTGAAAAATCGTCCAACCGCGTTTTTTTTTACTGCAATCAGATCTTCAGTATAAAATAATAACGTTTCATACAGTTCAATATTTTTCTAAGCTACTGCCAGATTTTTGTGTCGGTCTGGAGTTGAAATTTTGAAAATTTGAATTTGGGGAATATCGGTCGAACGGATTTAATTTTATGATCGTTTTTGTCCGGGATCGAGGAATTTTCTTCCCAGGGAAAATTACCAACGAGCTCTTGTTCGAATTGAACGCGGAAATTAGAGGAGGAATTTAATCTCCACAGATAAAAGTGGAATGGGAAAAAATTAGAAATTCATGAGAAATAACAAAAAAACTCGGCGAGGGAAGATCGAAAGTTTTTGATGAGGAAAAAAGAGATGATCGCACTTTTAGCAAACCAATCTTGCCTCTCGACGTTTCCTACTATGCTCTCACCCTTTTTGAGTGTCTCCCTTAATGGCAACATGTGACTTATTCATCAAGGAAAAAAACATGGATGGTAAGCTCGCAGTCGTGTACCAGGCACTCGGACGGACCTCTAACTCTTCCCTTAATTAAGTTTTATTTAATTAACGCTCTCGAGAGAGAGCCTCACTAGGCTAAACCTACGGGCTCCCGTATTTCGCGGAGATTCAGCTTTTCCCTCCGAAGATTAAGAGGCGCGCGAGATTAATACTCGACACCGCGATGCAGCCGCCGCCTCCGGATATAACCACCGCTACGTGCGGTCCAACCACAGCTTCCGTTTTCTCGCTTACTCTCATTACCTATCCCCTCCTATAAGTAATATTCTTCTCTTGCTATACATACATCTCCACGTGGATTAGCCAAAAGCGCGTCAGCTTGGTCGTTTGTTTGCCAGCCACATCCTAATATCCTGACCAGACTAACATAACAGATCAACGTGGTCCTTTCCAGTTCGGGTAATGTCGCCAAACACCCAGAGGGTAGTCACTGGATTGATAAAAATGACGATCATCAATTTTCAAAATCAATTTGTTTGATTAACCTTTCGGGAAATTAACCCCGGGTCGAGCAAGTCGAAACAGTGAAAAGCTGCTGATTAAATTCTTGAATTTTAGTCTGGAACTGTTCACTGGCCGAATGTTATGCACGGTACTGATAGAAAAAACACTAAAATCCAGGAAAACCGTATGAACGAGGGTTGCCATGTTATAAGCATTGGAAAATTCGAAACGATTAGAATTTGATGAAATTTGGAGAGCGTACTCTTTAGTATTAAATATGAATATACAAATTTTTTAAGATTTTTTTTCTACATAGTTTTCGAGTTATTGAGCACTGCAGTTTGAATGCATAAAATCCACCATGTTGGAGCATAGGATACAAGCATAGGATCCACCATGTTGAAGTTCGCATCGTTGAAATGCAGCGAAACCGATTATTTTTTTAAGCCGAGTACGCAATTTCCGGAAAGTATTCGTCAAAATAGTGGGGTTGACTTTTTTGTCATTCGGGAGCTGTGTTTACTAGAAAAAAAAAATAGAAAAAGTGGATTAATTATCAGAACGATGATTGAAAAATAAATTTTTCGTTTTTTTTTCCAACGATGCAAACTGCAGTATCGTATAGGATTCAGATATATATAGATCTACATTTCCCATATTGTAAACTCAAATAATTCGACCACTATGTAGACGAAAAACAGAAAAAAATTTGAGTCATCGTATTTGAAATAAAAAAAAAACGAAAAAGACGGAAAAAAAAAAAATTCATCCCATTTGATGCTGAAGAATATTACCACTAAATTTCATTGAATTCTTATCATATTGTCGTATGTAGCCAACCTCCTTGATCGAGGAAATCCGTTTTTATTGATTCCTGATGAACGAGGTACTCTGAAGGTTTATCAACGCGACTTTGTAGTTGTCAACTACTGCGTATTCAAATATTTTTTAATCCATAATCTATCCCTTACCCAAGATAGCTCTCTTGACCCGAGGGACGATATCAATATTCCCATCGCTCTCAATACTACCGGAGTCTTGCCAGCTGAGCAAAGTGCTGCTTCGCAAAAACTGAATATTCATCGGATTCGATACTGTTGGAACTCGAATTACATAAAAAAATCAAAGTCGCATTTGCCTTTGACCGAGGTCGATAATTGATACGTCCTATTTACATGGAATCCGTACACGCAATATGAATTAATCTGCAAGGACCAAAGTCAAGCCCAGCATTGATAAGAATCCTCTTCATAGATTTTCGAAATCTCAACGATTTTCTTCTTTTCCAAATTTCCTGCGCATCAGCGTGTAACCTTGAAACGTCCCGTTACATATAACGCCCATACAATGATTCTGCCCTCTCTTTGGGTCTCGAATTATTTCGATAGACCGATATAGCGTAATATCGAGTGTCGTGTATCGAGTTCTGTCAATTCTGCGGTTAATACTGAGGCTTCCGTGTGCGCTGGTGCGCTCCTACATGCTCCCAAGGAAATATATATGCACGAAGGAGAGCTCAACACTTCATGTCAATTCACACGATCATCAGGACTCTGAACACATATTCCGAGTGCGGAGCTCATTGCGCTCTTCACTGAATAAACCACATATACTCCTCGGCACTCCTACATTTATGTATCTCCATATTTACACGTATATATACGTCGCACTATGGCTTTGTGCTCTCTTTTGTATTTACACGTTTCCGTGAACATTCGTTCTTTCATAGATTTCGATATTCTGGAGCTGCATGCCGCTGCATGGCTTATGTCTACATTTATTCGCGATTCAACGTTGCAGAACTCTGCCTCTGCCTCGTGTACAGGCTCGATCATGTAAAATATTTTTGGCGGTTCTCTCTGGTGGCATTTCGTCGTTTACTTCATCCCGGAGGCTTCGATTTACCATCGAAGCTTTAGGAGGTCATTGCAGGACCCTGAAGTTCACAACGTTCGGGTCCAACGAAAAAAAAAACGTTTTTCTGTTAATTATTTGTTGAAGTTTTAAATCATGACAATTTTCGCATCGATTTTGTCTTTGGGGCCTTAAAAAATATCGTTTTATTGGCCTCGGTAAATATTGCATAAGAATCTTGAGATTTGTTAGAGGGAAAACGGAATTTCGTTGGATTCCAACGCTGCAAACTTCAGGATGGTCCATATATCTATACACGAGCCTGAAGTTTGCATCGACGCTATGCCACGAAATAAAAACAAAATGATTCGTCACATTTTTTTGAAATTGTTTATTCTTAATTTTCCTCTTGCCTTTTTGGGACCTCACGGAATGGATTCGTGAAATAAAAAAATGACGAAACTTTTTGTTTTTTTTTTTTTTTTTTTTTTTTTTTTTTTTTTTTTTTTTTTTTTTTTTTTTTTTTTTTTTTTTTTTTTCTCTTTTTTTTTCTGCTTTGCACATCCTTAATTTTTTTTTTTTTTTCTTTTTGAACTTGGCTCCTTCCTTCCCATTATCAATTCCCCAGACTCTTTAGCCCGGCGCCGAGTCGTATTTGCACGCTGTGTTGCACTCTCATCTCCAGGTAATCTGACATATCACGTACCGACGATATGTGATGTATTTCTCGGGTCGAATCGACCTGGAGTCTTCGGGCTTGTTGAGATTTGGTCCGCTATACAGTGGAAACGAAAAGTGCGAAAATACTTATGGGTTTACACTCATCGACGCATCGCCGATAATTGTTTTTAAGAAAATGAATAAATCATCCACGGAAACAAGAAATTTCTGCACTGGGAATACAGTTTTTTCATAATAACGAAATATATTTAGTTGGTACTTTCACTCAAACATTTATCAACTATAACAATATTTGGCAATCGTCAAAAAATTTAAATATAAATATAAATATATCAAGAAATAAATATAAAAATGATAAATTCTGGTACATATAAATAAATCGTTGTCCCACACTGAGAAAACAGTTTATTTACAATAAAGAAATATATTTAGTTGGTACTTTCACTCAAACATTCATTAACTGTTACAAAATTTGTTAATGGTCAAGAAATATCATTGTTGTCACGATCAAATTTCATAGGAAAAGCATTTCCTTGAAGATAATGTTCGATCGCTTTTATTTCCCTTAACTCAGTAGACGTTTATGGTCATCAAATTCATTTGCTATCAAGAAAGGTTACGGTTTATCAAATGATTCATTCATTAACTAATAACAAATGTTTATTTCAGACAATGGCGAGAGGCTCAAATAAATGATCAATTGACTGTTAAAAAAACATTTATTTCGTCGTATCCAGCTTTACATGTTGTAAACAGTTAACAAATCCTGGTGCATATAAATAAATCGTTTCCTCGGTGTCTCGTGTTTTCGAAATAATCGAAAAATCACTGAATCGTATTGCTATTGTGGCTGTTTCTTCGCGAAACGCGACGACGTGGCACGTGTCTGTATTATCTATATGATACATACTCGCGTGAGCGAGCACTTGCGGACGAAAGCGCGCAAGCGCTTGCTGCGAAATCCGGGGGGCTGTTATCGCCAGGCCGGCAGTCGCGCGCGGCCCTTCAAACGCGCTGCATCGCTCTCTCTCTCACCCTCTCTCTCTTTCTCGCGCGCGCTCCACTCGTTTCTTTTTTCTCCGCTCCTCTTCCGCTCGCTCTCTTGCTCTCTGACATACTCTCGCTTCGTATTGTGCAGCGTGAGGCTTCGGAAAAAATTCACGCGTTCTCTGAAATGTTTCGAAAACATTGACACAAATTTCTACGTGCATGGCAACAGCAAAATGACAAATTTATGAATATTTTGGGACAAGTTTCGTGGAGCCCCGAGAGGAAGAGAAAAACGGTGTAAATATTGCAAATTTTTTCGTTACAAAGTTTCTCAAAAATGTCATTCACCCGTTTACCGTTCGTCGCAGTGATTTGAGTGATCAATCGATCGCAATCCGGATCAACAGTTCGCTCACGAATCAACAAATAATCGACAAAAGCCAAAGACAGACCGTCCAACTTTTTTTTACTGTCGATCGCTCTCGATCAACAATAGAAACGAATTATATTTTGTGAGATTCCCAGTGCACGCGGTTCGCCACGCGAAACGAGCGTCATTGATCGTCGGGATTGACCACGTGGCTCGGCGTCAACTCAACAATTCTCACATATCATTGCAGCGATCGAAATCCCAGAGAAAAACAGCAGTGAACCGAAAAACGTTGTGCCAATTTTGCAAAATTTTTTTAAATATTTTTTCTTTCGAAATCTTAGTCAACGGACTTCATTTTTCGTCAGTATCGTCTCGACGTATGCGAAATACAATTGTGATACTGTTCGTGCAAAACGTTGACGAAAAGCGTCGTCAACTTGAAAAATAATTATTCAAACATTTTACAGTCTCAATGAGTGCCAGTGTGTGATAATCATCGATCAATCGGTGCTATTTATCGGAACATTAGTCGTGACGAATGTTCTGTGCCGTAAGTTCCGTGGCTAGTCGTTTATAACGTCTATCGCTGCTGTCTGACCCAACCCGGGGTTGTTCCACTTGCGACGCTTTATCGAGCTCGTCTGACCAGTGCATCGCGTCGCAACTGCACTTTGCCGCTGCAACTCGTCCACTACAGTCGCGCTCGGTCTTTCTTTCTCTCCTCTATGACCCTTCAATCGTCGTATCATTACTATTTTGTCTCAAACTCATTCGCCACCTTTCCATTGTGAGAACATTCTCATTTTATCGAAATTTCGGGCTCTCTGGATTCACCAATATCTTCTGTGTAGACGATCGTGTCCCAACGACCACGCAAACTGATCGATCGATACACGGTGACGAGGTACGATTCACATTTTATTACGAAAATCCATATTTACTTTCAAAACGCTTATCCCATTGCATGCGCGACACTTTTAACCGAGCCTGGTTTTTCGTTTCCTCGCGTATGCGGTCGAAAAAACGATGTTGAAGTTGCATCAATACAAAATGCAACAAAATTCAATTTTTTTCTGCAGCTCAGCCTGAAATATTGTTATTTAATATTCCATGACCCAAAATTGGCTCGGAAATTGTCAGGTTTTTGAAAATCAACAATCAATGACTGGAAAAGTATTTTTCTTTTCGTTTAGCCCCAACGCTACGAATTCCAGTGTCGCTTTGAAAAAAACTTTCCAGGATTTCTCATATTCGACATGTGATTCTCCATCGTGTCGGAGTTTGCAATAATTATTATTCAATATTTGATCTGGACGATAAAACAATCTTCTCTGGCGAGCCGAAAACTCAATCGACACGAAAAATTACCATGATTTTTAAATTTCAACAAATAATACATGGAGAAAATATTTATCGCTGCATCTCAACGTTGCAAACTTCAGAATCATCACAGCCTTCGAAATGTCGCAAAATAAGTGTGTCCAGGATTTAACAAGGCTTTCGTTTCAAATGAAATTCGGCGATAACTTCGATATGATTTTTCGCACGCACTTCTCTCCCACGAAAGAAACCAATTAGATGTTTCCTTATTTCCTTCACTTACTTACGTTCATTACAGAATGACCTACATATTATATCTCTGTTGCAACTTTCGCGGTGCCTTACGATCGAGTTGCATTGCGGATTCGTATTGCGTTTGGGAAAGATCGAGGACTTTTAATTATAGAGCAACAGTTTGAAGGCGCCGGGTTGACTTGGTTCTTTTTCTGTCAAAAAAGGCGATAACGCTAGGCCTTTGGTGATACATAATCCAAGCGTGTAAACAGCCCGGATCCAATTACATCGGCACACGAGGGGGTTGTTCGCTTCTGGCCTCGCCAACTAAATCCAAGTGCTTCGTGCTGTTGGTTGATTGTCCTAGGGCTACCGTGTATTTCCCTACCCACACACACACACGCACGCACGCACGCACGCACACCATATACATATATATTCCGACGCGATAAAGCTCACAGCTACTACCCGACGTCCTGCTGAGTATTTCGTGGTATTATCCTGACCACTCTACGTCTCACCCGTGGCCAAATTTCCTCATCTCTTACTCGCTGTATTACAACCATGTCAGAACGTCTTGCTTTCTCATAGAGGAAGCTACGTGACGGTGAAAATTTTTTTTTCCAGTTTTCAATGTCAATGTCCTTAAAATGTCCCAAAACGTCAAAAATCTTTTTTAGAAAGAATGTCCGGTTGTGTTTATAACTCGAGAACGGTTTGAGCTACAGGGCTCCCGTTTTGCACGGATGTTAATCCACACCGGCTCTTGGTTCGTTGAGAATTTCGTCGGAATTGATAGAAAACTACGAATTCTACGGCATTTTGAAATTTTCAAAAAAGTCGTAATCGCTCCAACTTCCGCAAATTTCAAGATTTATTATTAATTATAATTTTTTAACAGATTATGATGATGGGAAGGTTGGTATTGAATTTGGGAAGTATCGGTCGAACCGTTTAAATTTTATGATTTTTCGAATTTTAGGAAAATGTGAAATTTTCGAAAATCGTCCAACTGCGTTTTGTTTTACTGCATTCAAATCTGCAGTATAAAATAATAACGTTTCATTTATATGATCGAATATTTTTCTAAGCTACTGCAAGATTTCTGTGTCGGATTGGAGTTAAAATTTGGTTCAGGGTTAATTACGGACCATGTCGGAGTTTGCAACGTCGGAATTTCGTGTTTCCTTGGAAAATTTTCAAGACTCTTATGCAATATTTAGCAAGGATAATAAAACGATTTTTTTTTAGGCTCCGACAAGAAAATCGGAACAAAAATTTTCATGGTTTTTTAAATTCAACAAATAATTAACAGAAAAGCGTTTTTTCTTCGTTAGAGCCCAACGTTGCGAACGGTTGAGTTTCATGCGCGACAAGGCCTCTATTACTTCCGCAAATTTTTTTCAAACCTTACGGATCTTTCGCCCATTCTCCGGCAGTTTTTTTATGAGAGCTCTTGGAAAAAAATGTTGAGGTCTCGTTTCTATACTTTTTCTTTCTCAACATTTCTTATTTCTTAACAAATTCCTTAATTTTTTTCTCTTCTCTCAACAAATTTCCTAGTTTTTCGCTCTTTTCTTAACAAAGTCCTTAATTTTTCTCTCTTTTCTTAACCAATTTCTGAACAACTTAAACAACAACAACAAAAAATTGTAAAAAAAAAAAGATATTCCCCAAAATTAGCATAGCCAGGAATAAAGATCCGATGGAAATGTATTTTCGGAGACAAAACAGCTGTAACGACAAGATGTCACTTTTCGACGGCTAGTGAAGATTTTTTCGCAAACGTGGAAAAGCTCGTGGATGCTGTGACATAATGGATACACGTTAAGGGCGGAGGATCTGCGTTGGTGAAAAAAGTGCTGTATCAGCATGATGAGGATCTCGGGCTATCTCGATATCCGGATTCCCGCGCACGATCTTTGAGTGATAAAAAAAAGGGTTTTCTCCTTAACGCGTGGAAGGCGTACATGCAGGCAGGATGAATTCTTTGGAAAGTAAAAAAATGAGAACACGTCGTCGACGGTACAAGATCTATCGAGAGCACGGCGGACAATGCTCTTCGCTCTCGCTTTGTCCTTATTTTTTCTCACCCTTGCCAACACAAATATTCTCACATGTGCACACGCATATATTGTATATGTGTTGGGTATTGTTATGAAGCATCGGACACCCAACTCACGTAGCTCGCTCGATTCCCAAACCAAGTTCTTCAGAGCTCTCGCTCTTTCTCCCTCTCTGGCTCGCCGCTGCTAGTTTTCACCCTCAGTTTTGGCGACTTCCTCCCTCCGCCACCCTCTTTTCGTCTCTCTATCATCCCCTTCCGGCAACCCCTTAAAAAAAGCACCAACCATGGCGCCAAGGGCACTCCTGACATTATAGTCACGTGACTTTCGGCCAGAGGCGCCGTATAGGGGGGCTCCCTGCTTTTCCGCTCCTCTTTCCCCGAGCTTTACCCACCTCTATATATGTCACTCTGTGTACGATCGCTTATATATTCAGCCCAACGAATATATCAACCCAGATCAAGCACCGCAGGTAATACCAGCGCGGACCCAACCAAAAGTTCACAAACTTCACGATATAGAGACTAAAAGAGCGCGTTGAGAGCTTCGCGATGATGCTTATTAGACTTATGACCCAACTTCCGTCAAAGCTTCAACGATCGATGTCCTCTCCGACGCTCGGACGAAAAAACATTTATTGCATGCAATAAAGATCAGCGAATCTGTAATCGGATACCGCTCCGGCTTCTCCGACGATCGATCCCGCGGTCCAAATCTTATAAGAATATTCTAGAAAGTAAACGAGACTTTTCCGCTCAGATACTTCGGTCCAGATTTTTCTTTAAAAGGCTTGAAAAATCTTTGCTTTCACGTCATTGAAAAAAAAATTATTATCGTGGATGCCTCGCCAGGCGGAAGTTTCTGACATTCGGGATTGCTCGGTTGAATCATGGAGATAGTTTAAGTTCATGACACTGGAGCTCGCAACGTTCGGCTCCAGGGAAAAATACGTTTTTCTATATATTTCAAAAATCATGACATTTTTCGCATCGATTTTGTCTCTGGATCTGAAAAAATATCGATTTGTTCTCTTGAATAAACATTTAATAAGAATCGTGAGATTTGGTCAAGAATGAATAGAATTTTGTTGCATTCCAACGATGCAAACTTAAGCATCGTCAAAATTTTCAAACTCTTTATCACGTCGAAGTTTTTGCATTGTCGGAATACAACGAAATTCTGTTTTTCCTTGAGCAGAGCTCGTGATTATTTTCCAACATTCGGTCTGGAGAATGAAACTTTTTTCTCTTGCGACCGACAAACTAAATAGACTCGAAAAATTGTTACAATTTATAAAATTCAATAAACAATTACTGGAGGAAATTTTTTTTCATTGAATCTCAACATTGCAAACTTCAGAATCGTAATTTTACGATGCCGAAGTTTGCATCGTTGGAATGCACCGAAATTCTGTTTTTCTTTGAACAGAGCTCGTGATTATTTTCCAATATTCGATCTAGACAATGAAAAATTTTTCTCTTGCGACTCAAAAACTAAATAGACTCGACAAATTGCCATAATTTCCAGAATCCAATAAACAATTAATGGAAAAAGCATTTTTCGTTGAATCTCAGCGCTGTAAACGTCAGAATCATAATTTCACGGTTGGAATGCAACGAAATTCTGTTTTCCGTTGACCAGATCCCACGATTACTATTATATATTTAATCAAAATAATGAGACAATATTTTCTTTAGATCCAAAGACAAAATCCGGTCGGAAATTGTCATGATTTTTGAAATCGAACAAAAAATGGTTTTCGTCGTTGCTCAACGTTGTGAACTTCAGTGACACAAATATTTAAAAAAAATGTTGGCTTAATCCGGTGTTCTGATCGTTGTTTCGGGCCAATTGAGCTTGAAAGAAGAAATTTGCTTATGGCTATCTGAGCTTGTGTGTTTTCTCGCGGGCGCGTTCGACCCCGTCGGGCGAGGCAACCACGCGTAACTCGACACCCCCGGTGTGGTGTTGCGAGAGCCGAACGTCAAGGGGATGAGAGAGACCGCGCGTCACAGAGAAAGAGAGAGAGGCTTTTTGACGTCGTCGACACTGTTTCTTCCTATATACGACGAGAAGCTTTTGCAGATGGCGGCGTGAAATAACACTAACACACATATAGCACGTGATATTGATTTTTCCTTGGCACGTTTCAAGCTTTCTCTCTCTCTCTCTCTCTCTCTCTCTCTCTCTTCGTCTCTTTCTCTCCCTCTTGGCTGTTCATACCTCTCCATTTCGCTTGAGAGTGTGTCGGCTCGTCTCTCCTCAGTCCTCGTTCATGTAGCCACCCCTGTCACGTTCCGCTTTTCTTACCCATACAACCCAAACACATGAATACCATATACATTGACTTTTCCATACACCCGCCCTCTTTACTACTCTTTTTATCCTCTTTTGCTCTTCCCCTCTGTAAACTCTGTCCATTCTCCTTTGGCTAATATCTGTTGGTCGCTCGCGTCAACGCTATTAGTACGCCTTACCCGCAAAATATCGCAACGAGAAGCGCGTAGACCTCACGATTTCGAATACTATCGAAGGAAAAATAAAATATGGGCCTGAAGTTTGCATCGACGCAATGCCGCGAAATGAAAAAAAAAGATTCCTCACTTTTTTATTTTACGAATCCATTCGTGAGGTCGAAAATAAGCAGAAGGCAAATTAAGAAAACAAAAATTCGAAAAAAAGTGAAGAATCATTTTTTTACTTTTTTTTTATTCATTTTGTGGCATTGCGTCGATGCAAACATCGGGTTCATAATAAAATTATTGAGATATTTGAGTGTGCGTCGTTCACTGAAAAGTAAATTCTGTTGGATACGTTCGCCTGAACGTGCTTTTCTGAAAAATCACAAAAATGTTGTCGTGGCAGCAAGAAATATTCTAAAAAGTTTCTTCGAAAAGTCAATTTTCGTCATTCTAATCGTAAATTTTGCTGATTGGTTCGTTTTTTCAACAAATTTTAATTTTCAGTGTCGAAAAAAAGAAAAATTTATTTCTCTCTCTCATTATTTTGATGATTAATCCACTTTTTCCATTTTTTTGGAATAAATTCAGTTTTTGAATGTCATAAAAGTCTGCGCCACTATTTTTGACAAATACTTTCCGAAAACTTCGCACTCTGCTTAAAAAAATGATGAGATTTTTTTGTATTCCAAAGATGCGAATTTTCAACGTCGTTGGAATTAAGGAAACGCGAAATAAAGTTGGGCAAGTTATTTTTCAACATCCTCGCATAAGTCGTCCCCACCTTTGGAACTTTTGAGTCCGTTATTTTGTGTAATCTGGGAAATACTAAAAAGTATTCCTGACGGTAATTACATTGTCTGGCGTTTCTTTGTCGAAATGCGCGCCGCGCATGAAATTTATTCCCCACGACGTGCTCGAGTCGTCAAAGGGCCTTGAAAAATTTGTTCAATAGTCGTGATACCATTAACTTAATACGATCAAAACTACAGGGGATAAGGAAATTGAGAAGAATTGTAAGGAGCAGCACGAAAAGAAACTTTTAATCGTTGTCATCGACAATATCGAACTCGAAATTCAATTTCAAGCTCTCCTAATTATTTCATTATCATTTAGCTGCTATGTGCGCGCCACGGGAGAAACGGTTTTCTTGCTCGACGAGCTGTAGCATGTTTCAATGCAATTAATCAACTTATTCGTTGCATCAAGCAGTTTTAATTAAACGATCGACGATTTGGTCCATTTCTTCTCGCAACTTCGATGGCTCCTTTAAGGAGGTTGGATCGCGAAATCGAAGTAATGAGAATTTTATTAAATTTCGTGACAACATTTTTTGGCATCAATTATACAAACACAAATTTTTTTCGCATTTTTTTACCACATGGTTATCGATTAATTGAGAGTAAAGTCCAAGTTCTTATGCACGAGACGTATACCTGTATATATGTAAACTCTTTGCTTATGCACGTGAACTTTAGTGTTCAATAACTCGAGTACTATGTGGTAGAAAAATTTGAAAAAAATTGTATCGTCATATATATTATTAAAGAATGTATTTACCAAATTTTTTTGAATTCTCATTTTTTTTCAAACTTTTCATGATTTTAACATGGTCTAGTATGGCAATATTGTATCGTCGTGATCAAACTTCGTTAAAAACCAGAATCGGAGTGATAATGAACAAAACGTCGGAATTTATTGAGAAAAAAAGAAAAACTGTTTCAATGAAGAATGTATTTAGCAAATTTTTCTTTTTTTTGAAAATTTTCACGTTTTTTACATGGTTTAGCATGGCAACGTTGTATCGTCGTGATCCAACCTCCTGAAAAAACGAAATCCGATTGCTAATCAACAAAACGTCGAAATTATTGAAAAAAAGGAAAATCGTTTCATTAACGAATGTATTCACCAAATTTAATTGAATTTTCATTTTTATGAAACTTTTCATGTTTCTTACATTGTCTAGCACGGCAAAATTGTATAGTCGTGATCCAACCTCCCGAACAAACAAAATCCGATTGAAAATCAACAAAACGTCGAAGTTAATTGAAAAAAAAAGGAAAACTGTGCGAATTAATTAATCGGGGGAACTCGAGAACTCGTCACTCGATGATATTCCGGTGGTAAACGATATTTAGTTTCATGGTGGTCGTTATACCTGACAAAGTTATTCTTAAATGGTGTCTTATTGTTTGATTCAAATTTGTTATTTATTTAATGTTTCTCTGGTTCAGGGAGCAAGTGGGCTCTTGTTGCCACGTTTATCCCAGGCTAGGCTGTCGAGCAATGAATAACCCGTAGAGCTTTGTAAGCCGAGGGATACACAGGAGGCTGGCAGCAGCTCTTCGCTTGGCTATTTGATCCATGCGAGTAAAGCTCGCACCAACATGTGATGTTAATAATGGCTTGACCGTTTGATTTAACAGCGTCATTAACGAACGAGCTGGCCAGTTTTCTCTTCCTCTCTTTCCCTATGTGTATCCGCGTTTTATCTCCTACAAGTACGAATTCACGGATAGTCTGTTAGAGAACAGTGTTTGCTCCGAGGAAAACCGCGTTTCTGTGGTGACTTGGAGTAATTGCTCGTATTAAATTTAATAATATACCGAGCAGAGTAAGCGCCGCCGCTCGCTTCGCGATGTGGTCACGCCCTCCACCGACGACACAGCTCTCTCTCCCATTTTACGCACCATAAAATTCCACAAATTTTTCACCCTCCGCCCCTTCCAATATTTTCCATCCCTCTTCCTTTTTTCGAGTACCACACACACGCACACGCACACACAGAAAACACATCGTAATATTAACTTTTACGTAATAACCGTTTATTACGTACGTTCCGCTTAAGTTCTGCTCCAACATTTTATTGTCATCGCAACCTGCTCATCGCACCAGGCAACTATTTCATACAAATATTTGTCACGCTTCTTTCAAACACGAAAAAAAAAATTGGTCCGCGACGGACCCGTCAAAAATCTCTTTGAAAACTCCGTCAACGAAACACTCACTGGAAACATTTTATTTATTACAAGAAAATATATTTAGTCTGTACTTTCACTCAAATATTCATTAACTGTAACAACATTTTTTAATAGTGAAAAAATGGACAAAATAAATATATATATACAAAATTATACATATAAAAAATATAAATCCTGGTACATATATATAAATCGTTTTCCCACCCCGAGAAAACAATTCATTTATAATAAAGAAATATATTTAGTTGGTACTTTTACTCAAACATTCATAAACTGTTACAAAATTTGTTAATGGTCAAAAAATATCGTTGTTATCACGATCAAATTTCATAGGCTGGCATTTCCTTGAAGATAATGATTCGTTCGATCGCTTTCATTTCCCTTAACTCAGTAAATGTTCATGGCTATCAAATTCATTCGCTATCAAGAAAGGTTACATTTTATCAAATGATTCATTTATTAACTATTAACAAATGTTTATTTCAAACGATCGCGAGAGGCTCAAATAAATGATTAATTAACTGGTAAAAAACATATATTTCGCCGTATCCAACTTCACATTTGTCAGTAGTTAACAAATCCTGGTACACATGAATAAATCGTTTTCTCAGTGTGTTTCATCAGACAGTCTTTTGACGGATCCGTCGCGTACCAAGTTTTTTTTTTCTCACACGAAGGAGGATAGACCATTTTTCTCCATTCTTCTCTCATCATCTCTCCCAGTCGCAACGTTTTCATTGTTTTAACCACCCACGGAGTCTCTCAACGTGTCCGATTCACGAAGACGAGAATCGCATACGTTTCGTTCTACCAGTTTGGAACAGTTTTTCCGCTTACCTTTGCCAAATAACCAACCCTCGAGTGATCGTCGCTCCATATCCCGCGATATACATTCATGTCTCGCGTGGCTGACTGCTTATCGTAAGATTTTGTCAGTATGAACAGTCCCGAGAATTGCTCTTGCTCCCGTTCCGCAAAATTCCGTTTGGCCAACGATTCCAAATCATCCCTTAAACCACGTCTAATCTATGTAAATTCCTTGAACACTCGAGTTTTCGGGCCTTTTGTATCCGATTGAAATTTTCTTGACTCGAGGAGTTGGAAAAAAAATAATGATACTTATTTTTATCGTGTGATTTGGAGGCTTAGGGTTTTCGTTTAAAAACGTCTGCAGCTTAAAAACTAAATTCGCATCCATTTCGTTGGCCCTAGAGCGTTTGGTCGGTTTCGGGTTGGGATTTAAAAAAATTAAGAGATTCTTGCGAAAAGGGAGAAGGAAAATCCTTCGAGAAAAAAGAGGAAAAGAGAGTCGCGGCGGAGGCTCTGGCTCTGGGCACTTCCGGGAGCCGTTAATTCGTTGCTTCTCTGTATAGGGACGCACAACGTGCGTCCCTGAAGTAACGACCGTTGTTTCACGTACCAGCCGTTCCGCTACAACGATACAGAGGGAGACACTGTCGACTCGGTGAAATTAAATGATATAAATGTATCGCGTTTTCCACGTGAAATTCACCTCCGATACATTCGGAGCGGTCCAGCCAAACGAATCATCGCCGTTGACGTGAAAAATTTCATTCAATATCGCCTCACCTTTCAAACGGCTCCACAACTCTCCCGATCGCGTTTTTCTTTCGCTTTGACATTTCATAAAGTTTTTGATCGTTTCTTGACTCACGAAAACATTCCGTGTTTTCGAACATCGAGAAATTTTCACATCGACTAAGATTTGGAGCTTTTCTACGATTCTCGAGCCCCCTGCGCCGTGCAAAACGATTCTCCATCCTACGCTGAAATCATTTATTTATTTTGTTTTATTTTATTTATTTCATTCTATTTTATTTTATTTTATTTTAATTCATTTTAGTTTATTTCATTTTAATTCATTTTATTTTATTTTATTTATTTTATTGATTTTATTTATTTTATTTATTTCATTTTATTCATTCATTTTGAAATTTTCTATTTAATATTTGAGCACATTCTCAACAGCGCGTGTTCAATCCCATAACGAATGTAATCCCTTAATAAAGCGTTCACCAAGTTTGTCCCTGCAATCACATCATTCAAGCGGACTTGATAAAAAGTTTGGTAAAAATTTGTTCGAGCTGATGCGTCGAAGAGTCGATGCACGAGATTGCAAGAGCACGTGAGGGGGAGAAGCGTAGAGTTCGCGAACGGTGGGATGAAAATGGCGGCAGGATCGTTATATACGCACAGACGAAACCACCGCATTGTGATACACGGAATTCATGAGAGAATTGCGGAAAAATAAGGATATACCAGGAAACCACGTATATAGAGAATTTTTCCTTTTTTTTTTATTTTCCCCTATTTTTACGATAGTTGCTCTGTGCACGTACCAACGGCTTATGTATATACGTTTACCCAGTTTAACGAGATCGTATTGGATGTACGCGAGTTGCGAGCGCAGCCTTTATTACGTTCGAACCACCTGTGCGCGCGTGGACGCTGCTTTGTTTTCCTTTTTTCTTTCCTCTCTACCTCCCTCGCTTTTGCTCTCGTAATTCTCACTAATTCCCCTTTCAACAAAGAACCCTTTTATTCTTGAAAATTAAATGATTGGCTTGCTTATTAGTCACAGAAGTATTCATTACGGCTCCAGCAAAGAAAAATGCAGCAAACCGGACTGGAAATACCTCCACAGAATTTCACGTTTGTTCCACAAATATTTGATTTATTCGAGATCTTTTCTTATTTTGTCAAAATGAAAAAATATCATCGTCGCTCAAAAATTTCATCAATTTTCATTCGTTCTCGAAAAATATTTGATTCATTCGATTTCAACTTTTATTTTTCCAAGATAGAAATATTATCGTCGTTTCAAAATTTCGTCAATTTTCATTCGTTCTCCACTACGAGGTAGTCGATTTTTAATCCAACCTAGATATATAGTGATTCCATCCAATCACTTATACAGCAGATAAACAAATATTTAGTTCTTCTGTATGACGACATATAGTTGACTCTGCGAAAGTGTCGAACCAGGTATACCGATGTTTGAACCCAAGTTTTATTCCACGTTACCAAGCAATAGTAGTCTTGTTAACTTGATGGAATAGTTGTGCAAATTCTTTAACTCAACAATGAATATTTTGTTGGATAGACTCAAGTTTAGTTCAACTGACAGCGGCAATATCGAGTTGACCAATCATAAAAGCAACTAAATACGTTTTGTTCGGATAACATTTTTTTTTCAGTGTAAGCCAAGCAATAGTAGTCTTTTTAACTCGATAGAATAGTTGGACAACTTCTTTCGTCTAACATTGAATATTTTGTTCAATCGATTAAAGTTTAGTTCATTTGACAACGTCATTGTCGAGTTGACCAAATATGGAAGCAAATAAATACGTTCTGTTGAGATAAAGAAATTTTTTTTTCAGTGCAAAAATATTTGATTGATTCGATTTCAACTTTTATTTTTCCAAAATAGAAATATCATCGTCGCCCCGAAATTTCATCAATTTTCTTTCGTTCTCCAAAAATATTCGATACATTCGATTTCAACTTTTATTTTCGCAAAATAAAAATATCTCCGTCGCTTCAAAACTTTGTCAATTTTCGTTTGTCCTGAAGTTAGTATTTTTGCGGTATTCAGTCGATGTTTTTCGTAAAGAATTTGAAAACTTTCCAACCGAAAAATAATCAGCGTATCTGCGAAAAAAAAGCGCACACACAAATTAGAAAATTCGCTGTTTTCCGTTGGTTACACATTTCGCCTCCAATTGTCATAGAAAATTAGAGAAAAATGCAATAAAGATTGTTCCGATCGGCAAATAGAAGAAAAACAGACCACGATGATTTGCAGTCCGTGGCCGGTCATGCGTGAATCGGAAGTAGCTTTTTGTCGGCTGTGTATTTGTTCGGCGCAAAAAGAGGGAATATTTGATTTACGATGCTTGCAAGATTTCTTATAGTTTGCGAGGGTTCAGGGTTGCCTGGTGGGTTATCGACTTGCTCGTATATTTTATGCTACGCGAGTTTCAACGAATTTTGTTCATTCCGGCGCAAACTACCCTTGGATAGTTCGGCCACAATCGACCCTTTTGCGATCTTTTTCTTCACCAACTCTCGGGAGGTCGGTGTAAAAAAAAAACAAGTTGAACAAAAAAAAAAAAAATAATCCGCCTCCTCCAATTTCGAGCCTCGCTGCCTTTGGCGTTGGATAATTTTTTTTTGCTTTTTTTTTGTTCGAGAAACTTTCGAAGGGTTGAGAAATAATGCGCACAGCTTGAATCGTAAAAAAATCAATATGACTAACGCTACAGAATTTATACGCATGTTTTTTTCCACGAACCCCCAGGAACCATTTTTAATAATTTTCGTACTTATTTTTGTTACAGGTATGTGCGGTTTTTCATTGGGGTTCGGCATGTGGGCAGAGGTAATTAGTAAGACTGCTGCTATAATTAGAGTTTTATTTTCAATCCCTCGAAAATTTAACGCAATGCCGCGTGATTGTTGGTCGAAATTTCTTTGATTTTCCTGCTGGCAACTTTTCTTCTAAAAAAATATAGGGAAATTCTGAATTATGAGAATTTTATGAAACTAGGGGGCATCACGCGGGCTATCGCGCGCGAACGGGTTTCTGGTAGCACCGCAGCGCTTCTTTCATATATAATAACTTTACCGATATACATGACACCGGGGATCGTCTACCGGAACAGTATGGATCAATATTTTTGGAAATGAAAAACGGCGACCTGAAATCGAAATCTACGAATTACTTCATACTACATTGTTTAGTCAAATAATATATGTCTTTTCAGAAAAAAATTATGGAGAAAACCGTTTCTTCACCCTTACAACTGCTGGGCTTAACCCCTTGAATGTTGAACTTCGCAGGCAAAGCCTCGGCATCATGATGCGCAGTTCAGGCATTTCAGTGTATTTCAGTGCCAGTGCATTTTAGTGCCCTTGTAGTATGATATACCATTTTTTTTTTCTTCGAATCACACTGAATCGATTGCACAATTACTTTGGAATAAATGTACTTTTAAATGAAAAAAATTCATTTTGTGCTTACCGCCAGACATCTTTTTGTGCCTCTTGAACCACATACTGCCCTGAACTTAAGGTGATCTATCGGGCGCATGAGTGCGAGAGAGACCAAAAAATAGATTCCCGTTTTTCTCAGACATCCTTCGTATTTTGAGAAAAATAAAAGTTACACCTTCTTCTCTGGTGAAATGAGAACAACGTGTAACTAATATTTTTTTTTTAATGTTGAGTCTCGCCAAGTAAAACGGGAAGGAGGATTTTTATCGACCGAGAAAGTGATAGAGCTCCTTAATCATCATGATGGCCGAGGCTTCGCCTTGTGTTGAGGCTTCGCCTCGGCCATCATGATGCGCAGTGCAGGAATCTCATAATTTCTGGCCTTGGCCCTATTTATAAAACCATGGATATCGAAAACTATAACGATACCCAGACATTGAAAACCATGGAGAAATATACCTAGACAACGAAAACCATGGAGCCGTCGACCTCGACGGCAAAAATTATGGTGACGTCGTCCCTGATATTGAAAACCATAAACCCGTTGACCTACACAACGAAAACCCCACTGCTGTCGCCGTCGACGTAAAAAATCAGGACAAAGTCCACCTGGATTTCGATAATTGACAACCGTTTATCTTATCATAGAAACTTGGAAAAGTCAACCTGGACTACGAAATTCCTCATCAAGTGCGAGGCACTCCGACGACTTGTAATTTAGTTTATTTAATATTTGTGAAATACCTGTATTTTCAGAAATATCTTGTGCGAAAACTATTATTCCAACATATAACGAAATGAATATATTTCCATTTCAAGTTGAGATGTATTTACGCGCGAAATTATTTTTCATTTCCAGCAAAAAAAAAAAGGAGACTGAAAAATCCCGACACAACCGCACGTATATACACATATCTGTCAAACTGACAGCCAAAACAAACTGAACAGTCTCCAAATTCGGGATTTCCAAGCAACCAACCACAGCACGAATAAAGAGGCTTCAAAGATTCGATATTTCGATATATT
The DNA here is from genome assembly GCA_030522525.1 of Campopleginae sp. 14b. Classification (NCBI taxonomy): domain Eukaryota; kingdom Metazoa; phylum Arthropoda; class Insecta; order Hymenoptera; family Ichneumonidae; species Campopleginae sp. 14b. The sequence goes on from JAPYYS010001290.1 coordinate 27,112, forward strand.
CGATATATCTCGGGCTCATGAACTTTGCAACGTTTGCAACGTTGAGATTCAACGATTAATATTTTTTCTATCGACTATTTATTGAATTTTGAAAATCATGACAATTTTTCGTGTTGAGTGAGTTTTTGTCTCGCCAGTGAAAATCGTTTTAGTGTCTGTATCAAATATTGAATAGTAATTATGGGCTCAGCCGAAGAAAAAAAAAAAATTCGTTGCATTCCAACGATGCAAACTCCAACACCATGAAATGTGGTGAGCATACTCTTCAATGTTAAACATGAATTTACTTGAGCCTGAAGATTCCATCAACGCAATGCCACGAAATGAAAAAAAAAAACAATTCGACATTTTTTTCGAATTTTTTTTCCCCCATTTCTCAAAAAAGTTACGAGCATTTGAAATTTTTTTTTTTTTTCTTTCATTTCGTGGCATTGCGTCGTTGCAAACTTTAGGCTCATGAATTTACAACATTTTTTAAGATTTTTTTTTCTACATAGTTCTCGAGTATACTTGAAAAATAATTCGACAACTATGTAGACGAAAATTAGAAAAAAAATTGTGTCATCGTATTTGATGCTGAAGAATATTATCACGAAATTTGACGAAATTCTTATCATATTGTCGCATGTAACGAACCTCCTCAATCTTTGCACACAAACTCGTGAAATTAAAAAAAAATTAAAAATAGTTCGAACCTTTTGGGACACTCGGTATAGATTGTAAAATGTGGGTGTGTGTAGCGTGAAATATGCGAGGAAAACTCTTTCCACGGGCCCGTCCTCTTCCCTTCATCACATAATACCGTGAACAAGATCGGGGACGAAGAATATTGCATTGAAACTTTGCACTTATGGTGCGTCGAGAGTCCCGACATAGGCAAAGCTTGCCAGCTTTGTCGTCGTCCCTGCCATAGCCCGTAGTCTCCGAGACTTTGGAACTAGCTTCTGAATACTAAAGAGCCTGTATGCCTGAAAATCTTAGGGTATACGTGTGTCTGTGTCTCTCGACGTTTATATACAAACAGAGAGAAACGCACGTGCGAGGATTGTGCTCTGTGTGCGTTCATGATAGCCCGAGAGACTTCCAAGACGTAAAAACGTTTTAGCCTCTCACCCTTCGGAGATTCATTGCCAGCAGAGTGGAGGAATAAATTTCCAGCAAAATACACTTCCCTAAACGACTTTCGTACACACCAAAACACACACGCCTCATCATTTGTCCACAAACTAATATCTCTATGCCCTCATGCAGTTACGCACTAAACACTAATTACACGATCGTAATAATGTTGTTATTGTTAATGAAACGAAAGCTCACGACCTCGTCCATTTATTGCAAAACCACCGAGCGTCAAACGGTTGTTTTAGAATGAAATGCCAGGCCAGTATAGCGAGGATGCGGCCGACAGGTTATTACAGCAGCATGAGTGATACTCCGATTGGCCACTCTAACCGATGAGATATAATAGTTATTGACAACTCTGTGCCTCATCATGTCTTCGATGATTCAATGCCTCTCGACTGCCAATTACTGGGCTGGCTTTGCTCCACGCACTCGTCCCTCACAATCCACTAATTCATTTCATTTTTTCGTCTCTCTCTCGCTCTCCCCCTCTCAGACTTTTCAAAGGTCCTACGGGGCTTAATTAACGCACCCGAAATGGAAACGAGTCGCGGTATACTAGACCGTACATTTAGTACATTTCGCACACTCCTAGGCAGGGATGAACTCACGTTATAACGTCTACCCCATACACAAGTACGGAGATTTATCTATTCGATGCTCTTAGTACAGGCTCATTCACAAATAACCTGGAATCATCAACTCTTGACCTGACGAGAATTAATTTTTTTTTTTTCCCCCACACGGAAATAAAATATATCCCAAAATATATTATTGACGAGACGGGATATATTTTGTCGAAAAATCTTACAAATATTTTTTGGGCACATTTTGAATATATGTTATATTTCTGATGGAAATTTATGTCTCTGAGATTTATTTTAACTCGTAGACACCACACCCCCTTTGAGGTCACGCATTAACCACATTGGTGCATATTTCCACTTCGACTTTTCAAAACTTTGTATTTCTTCGATGAACGCACGAAATTAATCTTAAAACCTTACTTTTTGGGGGTAAAACATCCCGAGTAATCGATTGCAATGATTATGAAAACTGAAAAATGAAATTTTATCCGTAAAAAATGGCGAAATTGAAGAAAGGATTTTTTGAAACCTGTTACATTTGAAATTTTCGTGGATTGCAAATTTGGGCTTCCACTTTTCAAAAAATTGTATTTCTTCGATGAATGCATGAAATTAATCTTGAAACCATACTTTTTAGGGGTAGAATACCCTGAGTAATCGATTGCAATAATTTTATCGTCGAAAAATGCCCAAATCAATGAAAACAAATTTGAAAACCTGTTACACTTGAAATTTTCGTGGTTACAAATAGTGTGGTGTCTGCAGATTACATCCAAAATGCATTCAGGATATATAATGTGCATTCTAAATACTTAAATATATTTTTACGAATATCGAAAAACTATTTTCCGGTAACATACATTTTCGTGTTCATCAGGTTTCTGTAACTCGGTTGTTTCTCATTGAGACCATGTACACTTAATCGTCATGCTCGTTTCTACATCAACATTCGCCAAATTTAATTTCATTCTCCACGAAATTTCGTTGACTCGGAAAATATCGAATTTTCGGTTTTATTTCCAGAGAATTATTTGATTTTGAAGTCCTCGGTATATTCTCCAGGCTCCATGTAATTCCATTCTGAACGTGTGTATGTGTTTTGTTCACGCGGATAATTTTCAGAGTTCGTAGAGAGCAGCGCCTTGCTCGAAGGAGGGATTCCCACATTGGGATATCCTCGGAAGAGAACAAGAGGCGGCGTAACGTCGATAAAGCGTCGGGGAGAAGTTAGCCGTAAAAATGTTGCGTACGCGACAGGGACCGTGGCAAATCTCATGAGAATAATGAGAATTTGTTTTTGTCCTCTTTTTCTCTCCCTTCTATTTTTATATTTATGCAAATTCGCGGTTGCGAATTACTCGTTGATCCATAAACTCCGACACCCACGCACCTACACTTTTATATATTTACAAAGACAAACATGTATTTTTACGCTTGGTAATGCTTCGTCTCGATCCCCCGTGCATTTGCCATTTGCAATGGAGATTTATCATCTCTCCCGCAACGTAAAAAGATAAAAAAATAAACTATGAGCACGAATAATAACGAAGCCTCGAGATTAACATTTTTCATCCCTCCATCAAGATGAGTTACTCGTCGACCAGTCGACGTATATAATTTTAAACTCCTTTGAAAAAATATATAATACCTGAAAATCCAATTCCGTTCCTCCTGATCGATATTTCGGTCACGAGATTACTTTCTAAATATAAACTCCTTCCATTTGCTTCTTATACAATAAAATCAATACGACGAATCCTACTCCCGTTCCCCCCTCTTTTTTTTATCCACCCTTAACCCTTTGAGCAATTATGAGTGCGGCCAGTCATTACACTGAGAAAACGATTTATATTTATTTATATGTACCAGGATTTGTTGACTGATAACAAATGCAAAGTTGGATACGGCGAGATAAATGTTTTTCAACGATTAATTAATCATTTAATTGAGTCTCTCGCGGTTAACTGAAATAAACATTTGTTAAGAGTTGATAAATAAACCATTTGATAAAACATAACATTTCTTGATGGCGAATGAATTTGATTACCATAAACATCTACTGAGTTAAGGGAAATAAAAGCGATCGAACAAATCATCATCTTCAAGGAAATGCTATGCCTATGTAATTTGGTCGTGATAACAAATATTTTTTTTGACTATTAACAAATTTTGCAACAGTCAATGAATGTTTGAGTCTAAGTACCAACTAAGTATATTTCTTTATTATAAATAAACTGTTTTCTCAGTTTATATCGACAAATGAAAATTCCATGCACAAGGAAATCATTTAAAAAAAAAAAATGGAATGCAGCGAAATTTTGTTTATTCTTCAGCTGAGCGCATAATTATTATTAAATATTTGATCGGGGAAAATCGAACGATTTTCTCTGGCGATGCAAAAACTCAATCGACACAAAAAGTTAGCATAATTTGTAAAATTCACTAAATAATGAATGGAAAAAATATATTTCGTTGCATCTCAATGTTGCAAACTTCGGAATCATAGTTTTAGAGAGTGGAATATCTGGCGGAGGGTTTTTGAAAAAATGAAATAAATATCTGTGACTTACGAGAAGTACAGATGTCGGGATGGAAATAACAAGGATATTTTTTGACCATTAACAAATTCTGCAACAGTTAATAAATGTTTGCGTAAAAGTACCAACTAAATGTATTCATTTATCATAAATAAACTGTTTCCTCATTGTAGGCTCTTGAATTCTTCGCAAGAAAACAAATTTGCTAGCTCAAAAAATTGTAGCAACTGAAATGAAATTTTTTATTGTCACTGCGTGAGCGTTTTTTTCGAGTCAGTAAATAAACGAATTTTTTTATCGTTGCGTGCTTTGGCTTTCATATAAATGAATGAATTTTTCGCGGACGGTGCAACGAACCAAAAAATACAAAAAGATTTTGGTCGCTTAAGAATTCCGTTCACCTTGCCAACCTTGTGGGCAACGACTTTGGGGACACTTTGTACGCAGAATCGATTTCCGGTTACTTTCAGGCTTTGCGGACCTGATCGCGGGGCATTTTGTGGTGAACCGTCAATTTTTTTTCCGATCATCCGCTTCCAAATTAAAGCAACAATTTCCTCTTCCGAGGAATCGTATTTGAATTGTCGGGAGCAGGTTAGAGTGTAGTCGAATGTACACGCAATAGCATGCTCGCGTATGTAACTTGCTGCTTGTCCTCCCTCTTGTCGTTCGCCCTCTGTCATCCCTTCTCACTGCAACTGCGTTAGTTCCTATGCAAATTTGCTAATTGGAGTCCTCGACGAGCCTGCTCAACGGATTCCCTATAGAGTCTATCCGGCCAACTCGTGCTTCCACGTAATCTGTCCTGCTCCCTAAAAACTAGACACGTCTATCTCTCGGATTGCTTATCGTCACAAGGGCACATTCCGAGCTCTTCGAACTGGCCAAATTACAAAAGCTCGTCTCCCTTTCCTCTAACGACGCCCTAATTGTGCAGACACGTGTCTCTCGTCTTATCTACGCACATTTATTTTCCATTTCGCATCTCAATGCTCATCAGGACTTATCGCTCATGGAATGAACGAAAAGTTATTATAAAGTCACCGGCATTCTATTTAACTAAATATCTTGTCTAGATTATCTGTCTTATCAGAAAAACAACAATTCGGAAACGATAATGCCAAAGCTCATTATTTATATTCAAAATTAAATTGCAATTATAAAACGATCAGTTTTTGACCCACAAAAATACATCGGCTCGGAAAATTTGGATAAATTGAAAAATGAAACAAATAAACAATATGAATCAACATTTTTCGTTGCATCCCAAAGTTGCAAACTTCAGCAAAGAGTATGCTCGGCAAATTTCATCAAATTCTAATATTTTCGAATTTTTTAATGCTTTTGATGAATTTCGATAAATTTTATGCGCATACTCTTGAGTATTAAATATGAATATACAATTTTTTAAAGATGTTCATTCCACATAGTTTTTGGGTTATTAAACACTAGAGTTTACTTGCATATGCATAGGATTCACATTTATATAGGTATATGTCTTGCATATTGTAAACCGAAATAATTCGACAACTATGTAGACGAAGAATGAAAAAAAAATGCTGTCATCGTATTTGATGCTCAAAAATATTATCACCAACTTTTATTAAAATCTTATCATATTGACGTATGTAGCCAACCTCCTTAAGGACCGTTGCTAACACATAACAATGTTGCCATGTTAAAAGCATAGAAAAATGCAAAATGATTAGAATTTGATGAAACTTCGTGAGCATACTCTTTCGTATTAAATATGAATATCCAAATTTTTCAACATTTTTCTTCTACATAGTTTTTGAGTTATTGAACACTCCAGTTTCCATGCATAAGCATAGGATTCATATATATATCTTTAGCTTATTGTAAACTCAAATAATTCGACAACTGTGTAGACGAAAAATGGAAAAAAAATTCTGTCATGGTATCAATGTTTCGGCTGTGTCGGATTATCTCTCGATGCAAAAGAATATCATCACCAAATTTTATTGAATTCTTATCATATTGTCACGTGTAGTCAACCTCCTCGAATGAACTTTACGTCCTGAATTTCTTGCGTGAATGTAGAAACGGGTAACGAACCAACAAAGAAAAAATTGTCATTATTTCGCAATTACGTCAGCAAGAGCATTGTAATTAGAAACACAATTGATGGAATTTCCATGGATTTATTTTCGTGATGAAACAAATCAGTAGGTGCGCTGGTTCATAATTCTATTAGTACGTTCAGTAGTAAATCAGTGGATAATAGAAAGGGAGGGATGGAGATAAATTGGAGAGACTATTCGGTGGCATAACGAAATGCAATCCATTAAGTATCGGACACAAACCAGGCATTGGCATTTCGGACATTTTTCCGGGAGAATCCGTTCAATTGATGCACCTGTATGAGCTTTTTGTGTACCTCTCTTTTTCTTTTTCTTTCTCATTCCCGGGACCTCTCTCCCACTCTCCTGGATCGTTCGTTCATTCGTTACTATCCACTATCAAATTTATGGCTCCACGGTTTGTATGCCATGACGTAATGTTCGAATCGCGTCTATACATAGTTCTCTCCCAATCTCTTGTGTTCATCTCCGCCCCTCTGTGTTCATTGGATCTCTCGACAAATTTGTTTCGTTTGTTTCTCTCTCCTATCGCTTCATGCTGCTCCGGAATGATGTAAAACGAATGGCCAAATATTTGATAAATATTAACCGGCGAACCAGACTGCGAAAAACCATCCAGCCAGATAAAATTTTACTCTGCGAAATATTAAAACAAAATAGTTGCATACACTTTATTTTCCTCTCATTATTATTATTAAATGATGAATATTAATAAATTATAATTATTATTATCGATTATTACTAAAATTATCATTAAAAATTATTAAAATTAATTAATAATAATTTTAGTTTATTTTTAAGCATAGCTAAAAATAAAGCATAGCTTTATTTTTGATAAAGCATAGCTTTATTTTTAACGAAACATTTTGTCCTACTTTTCGAAGGTCATTGTAGGAAAATCAAGTTTTTGACCGATCTAGAAATTTGGTCTCGTATATTCGAAATCGTTCGACATGTTTCAACTTTTTCGTGTTTTTGCTGCCTCCCGGAGCAAGCTATGTGACGATGAAATGTTTTTTTTCCCAGATTTCAATGTCAATGTGCTCAAAATGTCGAAAAATCATATCCAGAAAAACGAAACGAAATCACGTGTGTGTGTGTGTGTGTGTGTGTTTATAACTCATCGAGAACGGTCTGAGCTACAGGGCTCCTGTTTTGCGGAGATGTTAATCTACACCGGCTCTTGGTTCGTTGAGAATTTCATCGGAATTGATAGAAAACTTCGAACCCTACAGCATTTTTAAATTTTCAAACAAATCGTAATCGCTCTAACTTTCGCAAATTTCAAGATTTATTATTATTATTTTTTTTATAAATAGACTATCATGGTAGGACGGTTGTCATTGAATTTGGGGAATATCGGCCGAACCGTTTAAATTTTATGATGTTTCGAATTTTTTGAAAATCGGAGATTTTTTTCGAAAAATCGTCGAATCGCATTTTTTGTTATTATTTATCATCCATAAATGTGTGACTCGGTGATGATGTTATGAAAGTAAAAAATAAAAGAATTGTGAGAGATTGGCACGTTTGGTCTAAATCGTCATTGGTGCTGGGCTCAAATCCACCGGTTCGTTTTAGTCGAGTTGAGAAGTTTTGAAGTAGGCGTTCTATAACCCGGCAATTAAAAGTTGACCCCTTTATACACGAGGCGGGTATATGTATGATGGGAACGACTTTTTACTAGCGCAAATGTGTCGTGGGGAGGCTCACTTGGCAAAAGCTCGTATCGCTGCCCGTCTGTCGTGGTTTTCCTGCGCCACACGCGGAAATGGTAATTGGCTCTTTCGGAATCGTTGCCGTTCATATCCCCGGACCCTGTGGCTCTCTACGCGTGCTTCTCTGCTTGTGTGTATTTTCCAATTCGTCCCTGCCAATTTTTATCTCCAGTGTTTCCACTGGAAACCAATCCCGGAGGATTCCGAGGTGAAAAACAAAAAAAAAAAAAACAAATTACGAGTCACAAAAGAAAAACTACGAAAACACTTACTTTCTTTATCCTGTGCATCAACACAAAAAATTCGCATCTCCTGGTACAAGTTATTAAAAATCACATCCAAATAATCCGCCAGGCTCGGTCCATTTTTTTTTGTTTTCCATTTATTCCAATCGCCTTATTTTTAATGTTTTCATTCTCGAAATTGGCGAACCGTGCAGCGCGTTCTCGAATACGAGCAACCAAAGTATTTTTTATAATTCACAACATTCGGATCCTTTGATAGTCCCCCTTGCTGACTGTCACCAGAAAAGAGACATTTTTGTAATTTTCATCGTACAAATTCTGTTGAAACGACAATTTTTTTTTTATTTTCGAAATATACCCCGATCAACGTATTCAGCGACATATTGACTGCGTTCAGCAACTGTTGGAGTCCCGTGCTTTCATCTCGATGGCATATTGTACGATGTTTCGTGTCCCGATCAACGTAATAAATGTAAAGATTGTTTGAGAGTAAGAATATGGATTTTTTTATTATACACAATAATACAATGCTTATTCATATTTTCGCGAACGATTTGGTAATCTGTACAATTCGTGAAACGGCGTCTGCTTAATTATTATACAAAAATATTTCGTTTTTACAAATTTTTCATTTTCACAAAAATTCGCATTTTTTTTTCGTGGATATTTTTAAATGGTGCTTTGTTTTTTTTTGTTTTTTTTCAGGCGTTGAAATTTTTAGCCGAAAATTTTTTTTGTCAATTTTTTTTTAGCTCATAAAGTGAGAAAATGAAAATTGTGCAATTTGTTTTGATTCTCGTTGGCATGAACAGTCGTCAGGTCGTCTAAGGATAAAGCTTGTGCTCCGGACCAACTATCAGGCTTAGGCGAGATAGTAGGCAGAGTTGTAGCCGGCTGCGTAGTACGGGTACGTCGAGTACGCGGAATATGCGTAGGGGTAGCTGTAGGCAGCGGAGTATGCGAGTGGTGCGGTGTAAGCGCTGTATGCCACAGGTGCTGTGTAAGCAGCACCGAGGAGAAGTCCTCTCTTGTCACGAGCAGCTTCCGGCGCTTCGGCGGCTTCAACCTTAACGGGCTCAATCGCGTCGGCCTCGACGGGTTTCGAGTCGGCGAGAGCCACGGCCACGATGGCGAGAACAACAATAGCCTGGGGAAAGAGATTATATTACTTGAATGTTATTATTACGTGGGTGCAAATTTGCACGAAAATTTCAAGTGCGTGACAGGTTTTCGAAATTCCTTTCTTCGATTTGGTCATTTTTCGGCAACAAAATTTCATTTTCTAATTTTCAAAATGAGTGCAATCGATTTCTCAGGAAATTTTACCCCCAAAAAGTATGGTTTCAAGATTAATTTCATGCATTCGTCGAAGAAATTCTAAGTTTTGAAAAGTCAAAGTGCGAATTTGGTGTCTACGGGTTAATTTAAAAATCATTACAATTTTTGGACCGATTTCGTGTTTGGATCATAAAAAAATATCATTTTATCGTCCTGACCAAATATTTCATAAGAATCTTGAGCTCTGCTCGAGAATAAACAGAATTTCGTTGCATTCCAACGATGCAAACTTCAGCATCGTTAATTACGAAGTGATGACGTGCTCAGAGCTAGAGATTATCCATTATTCATGTTGATTTTTATTCTAGATCAATTGCAGGATGAAATTATTCTCTTACTCATCAAATAAATATCATAAGACACTTAATAATTGACATTAAATATCATTGGATTTCATATCGACTGATATAGTGAAATTTATTTAATTGAACAATAATTGAACATTTTTGTCCAATTGCAACGTTGAGATTCGAAGAAAAATGTTTTTTCCATTAATTATTTATTAATTTTTGAAAATTATGGCAGTTTTGTGAGTCTATTTAGTTTTTGGGTCAAACTTTGACAAGATCCAAGCAAATCTGGGAACCGCGATCGCGGCACTTTAATAATGAAATTTTGATTTTAAGTGGTCGTTCATTGATTGGCTACCAGGGATTATGGAAAAAATTGATCAATGAATTGTAATTGCTCGATTAATGTTTCCAGACTCAAATGATTTTGGTCCATCGATGGTCCATCGACTTGGAAACGATATTAATTCGTGAATGATTTACTGATTTGATATACTCACTACGAAGCACTTCATGTTTATTGAGGGTTTTTGTTTTTGATTAGACTGGTTTGTCTTCTGTGTTAACACTGAGTTGCTTGGAGAGCGAGTGATGCTTTGACGTCGTTTCCAGCAAGCTTTTATACCGATTCGATAGTCGTAATCGTGAGGAGGAGACGCTACGTGCATCGATTATCAAATGATTAAAAATCCGACACTCGCACGTATCGTTCTATTGTTTCCCCGTGCCCCAGCCCGAGATGTTGCACGCATTCGTCGCTTGTACTATACATATAGTTTACTCCTCTACGCACGTAATACTTTGTATACCGCACAAACGTATGGGTCGATTCGGGTCACACCAAACAGGTTCGCTTGTTGGAAATAATTTTTTAGCCTCTTCAGCTTCGTCATCGAAAAAATAAATAAAAAAATTAATAAGAAAAAACGATCGAATCGGTTTTTCTTTTTTTTTTTCATTTTTTGCCGCGCGTGCGAAGCAGTCGTGTCCAAAAATGAAATCAGACTTGCACGTATATTATAATGAACCTGAAGTTTGCATCGACGCAATGCCACGAATTTAAAAAAAAAGAAAAGAAATTCGTCACTTTTTTTTCGAATTTTTTTTTTCATTTGCCTTTTGCCTTTTTTCTCATATATAATGAAAATCACGCATATAATAAAATTCAACACAACCACTGAATATTAAATCGGAACAGGTCTCAATTAAAAAAAAATTTTCATTCGTTCTCTTGTCAAAAAAGCGTGGGATTGATTTGCGATGAAAATTTGGGATATGGACCTCTTGGCATGAAATGGCCCATACCAAGACTATCGAAGGTTGCACACGTTCTTAATCGTTTCTTCGTCTTCGTGGTCTTTTGGTCGCGTGTGTTACACGATTCCATGCCATAACTATTGCCATTACCTCGACGAACCCGAGCCTATGCGTTTATTGAGTAACGCGTCCTTGGACGAGTGCCAAATACGAACGAAAGTGTTTTACAATAAAATTACGATTGTTGGACACAGACAAGCGAACTTCTGTCCCTCATACCTGGATTTACATTTTTCTCGCCTTACATATTGCCAAATTTAAATTTCCAATTTCCGATTGTTGGACACAGACAAGCGAACTTCTGTCCCTCATACCTGGATTTACATTTTTCTCGCCTTACATCTTGCCAAATTTAAATTTCCAATTTCCGAACATCAATTCATTGGCTTTAGGAAAACTTTCTCGTCGCCTTTGTCTCAGAACGAAGTGGAGAATTTCTTGACATTTCTTGAATTTTTTTTATTTATTTCGAATTTGAGAAATTTGTACGAAAAAATTAAAAAGACGCGAAAAAAAAAATTCACCTGTTTTCACGTACGATCGAACGAAAACTCCAAGTGCCTAGCTCTTAACTAACGCCACGCCTAATCCGGATAATGTTATACGAGAATTGCGTGCATTGAAATTATAATCGATGTGTAAATAATAGTCCAAGATTTGTTTTCGCACTTGGACGACGCTTCGGAATCATCAAATGATTATTACGAGGCCGGCATCGCGGAGACTTGCTTGTGATTTTGTTCGAAGGGACCTTGTCCTCCTTTATAAATTAACGCCAAGTTGAATTTTCCCGAATTTATTATTTTCGGACTCCACGAGGAACCACTGATTTTTTTTTGCTTCTCGGTACCTCGGTTGATCATTCTTTATGTTTTTATCGATTATTTGTTTGATTTTTTTTATTATCCAAATTTTCTGGGCCGATATACTTTTGTGGGGCAGAAACTGCTGATCGTTTTATAATTGCAATTTAATTTTGAATATAAATAATGGGTTTGAAAACAATGGAGGAAAAAATCTTGAAAAATGTGTACACTCATTATTTAATACTTTTGGAACAATGAATAATTAATACATCATTATATATTCAATAAATTATAATTTTAATAATATAATAAATTCAATAATACAATGAAAATAAATTATACTTTTCATAATATAATAATTTCAATAATATGATAGAAATGAATTATAATTAAATGAATAATAAATAAATTATAATTCAAAAAATAAGAAATAAATAAATTATTAAAATCAAATTTGAATAATTCCGAGTTTTCCTATGCGTTTAACATGCCAACCTCGTGGTATATAGCCTCCTTAAGCGAAGTCCTCGTTTGTGAAACACTTTTTTTTGTCTGACCTAAAAAAAATTGGTTTTGTGACATTGCACAGTGTATAAACTTCTCGTTCGATAATATCAAGACTTTTCGCACTTGGGCCAATGAATTTTCGTAAGTGAGGGAAACCCGTTCCCAGAATAAGTTCCGCAGAAATATCGTTTGGCTCACCAGCGGCCTTCGGCCGCTCTCGTATCATTAATCATCTCTATTCGTTCTCGTTTATCAGTCGCGCGAAAAATATGGACATTTTTCTCCTTCACCGTGCAAAGTTAACCTGCACAAGGGAGCGAGAGGGAGAGAGACAGAAAACGAGTCTACGTACCACAGCCGAGACATTTTTCGTCCTCGCTTATTTTTCTCCTCACCAGCGTCAGTCTGCGACTTCAAACTCCACCGAGTTGAACATTTTTTCCCAAGTCTGGCGAGGCCTTGTTAGGAAAAAAATCTTCAACTGCATTTTTTATGTTTTTATTTTTTATTTTGTATTTTTTATTTTTATTTTTTATTTTTTATTTTTTATTTTCTTCCGTTAAACCACCATTTACACGGACGCTTGAAAAATGTCATTACGCCAATGATGGGAGAGCCTCAAATGTCATTACGAGCCAAGCGAACAAACAGACTGCCTTGCGTCTCCTAAAAAGCACGAAAAAGCTGAGGGGAAAAATGTTAGGAACAGGTAAAAAGGGCTCGCGTTGCGCGTACGGTATTGTTTGCAAGTTCTTTACAAACTGCAAGTATTAGTGACTTGAATTAGTACAATGGGAATGCATTTTTCCAGGTCTTGCTCTCGACACGATACTCTCCCTTCGTTTTTTTTTAAACTTGCAAACACATTCGCTTGCATTTCGTTGCAAAGAGTCTATAGACTCGACACTGCAGAATGTTTCTCTGCTTTTCTCGATGGCGTTTTTTTTTCTTTCTGTCTCAATAGATTTCACGTTTACGGATCTGTCGCTAGTGTCGTTTTCCGCTTTTACTTTTTTCTCGAATACTCGCTCATGGGAGCATCTGTTTTGTCTCAGGATTCAACACCACCTGAGGCATGGACTCTTTGCGACGTGTTATAAAGAACCACGTCTTTTTTTTCCCTGTATACCGAACGATGAATACCGCAGATAAAAGTATACGTGCACGACGAGCCTCGAAATATGATTTCATGAATAAACTCGTTGAAATAATTAATGCGAAATACGATAATTTCAAGTGCGGGTACGACGATGGTATACAACGAAGGGAACGAGTGGATTCACTCGGTGTGCTGGTTCTTCAAGTACTTTATCCGTTGACTGGCTCTCATCGACAGTGCCCAGACAATCTACACAGTTATCAACTCGTCAAGTTTTTTGTTTATGCTTATTTTCGTCCACGATCTACGTGGAAATATTTTTTCAATGTGGGAAACTAAATTCGTTTTCTTTTCATTTAATTCATTTAATTGAATCTCTTATTGGAAACGTGCACGGAGATAACGATTTATTCATATGTACCAGCATTTGTTAAATGCTAACAAATCTAAAGGTGGATACGACGAAATAAATGTTTTTCAACAGTTAATAAATCATTTAATTGAGCCTCTCGCGATTGTTTGAAATAAACATTTGTTAATAGTTAATGAATGAATCATTTGATAAAACGTAACCTTTCTTGATAGCAAAGGAATTCTATGACCATGAACATCTATTGAGTTAAGGGAAATAAAAGCGATCGAACAAATCATTATCTTCAAGGAAATGCTATGCCTATGAAATTTGATCGTGATAACAACGATATTGTTTGACCATTAACAAATTTTGTAACAGTTAATGAATGTTTGAGTCAAAGTACCAACGAAATATATTTTTTCATTATAAATTAACTGTTTTCTCGGGGTGGGAAAACGATTTATTTATATGTGCCAGGATTCATATTTTTTATATTTATATTTATATATATATATATTTTTTTTAATGTTTTGACCATTAAAAAATTTTGTTACAGTTGATGAATGAATTGAGTAAAACTACCAACTAAGTATATTTCCTTATTATAAAGACACTGTTTTCTCGGGGTGGGAAAACGATTTATTTATATGTACCACGATTTATATTTTTTATATATTTATATTTTTATTTATATTCTTTGACCATTAACGAATTTGGTTACAGTTAATGAAAGCAATTTTTACGATGTTGAAGTTCACATCGTCAAAATCGTCAAAATGCAACGAAAACTCGTCATTTTTTTAAGCAGAGGGAAAAACTTTCGGAAAGTATTTGTCAAAAATAGTGGGTCAGACTTTTTTTGCCATTCAAAAGTTGAATTTATTTTTAAAAATTGGAAAAAGTTATCAATTATTAAATTAATGATTGAAAAATAAATTTTTTGCTTTTTTCCAACGATGCAAACTTGAGTATCGTCAATTTTTTGAATAAAAATGAAACGCAACTAAATTTTCTTCATTCTTCAGCTAGACTCGAGATTATTGTTAAATATTTGATCTGGAAAAAAACGATTCTTATTGACGATTTAAAAACTCAATCGACATAAAAAATTGCATGACTTGTAAAATTGAACAATCAAACGAGCCCGCGAAGATGATAGTTTTGTAGTCATGCGAGACATTTCATATAATTTCAATCGAACTTCGCCCGCCTTCGGCGGGCTCGTTTGATTGTTCAATTATATTCTATGTCTTGTTCTCGATGATAGTTTTGTAGTTTTTTAGAGATTAGTGATCATTTTCGATGTTCCTCTCATGAGGCAATCTTTTTTTTATTAACGTTTATTTAATTTGAACATGTAACAAGTTAAGATTATTCTAAGATTGCTCGGATAAATTGATCGTCCGGCGCTTGGATCGGTCTGTTGTAAAATTTGAAATAAGTTTCCGAATTAGGTGACCATCCTGCACTTCGTCTTATCGTTCCGACGTCCACACCTTTCTTATATGCTGCCGATACTGCCGCGTGTCGGGTGCTGTACGCGGTGAATTGTTCAATATTAATTCTAGCTTTTCCTAGCATAGATTTAATCCAATGGCCAATGGTTTGCGCTGATACTGGGCCATATGGCTTCATTGTGGTGATGAACAGCCTTTTTGTCTTGATATCTCTAAAGTCTTTGGTGTATTTTAAATACTCCAAAACCGCTGTTGCTATATGCATAAATCTGGTTTGTTCTTAAAAAATGGCAAATTCAGTTCCGGCTGAAAGGCTCCGGGCGAGGCTCCGGGCTTGGAGGTTTTAATTTGCTCTGTTATTTTTATGCGAATGCCTGAGTTCGATTTTTCTATGTTTGCGATGTTGATTAGTGATAATGATTGCAGCCTTTCGGCAGTTCTTAGTGCTAATAAGGTTGCTACTTTTTCAGCCGCATATTTCTTTTTTAAATTTTTCAGTGGACCTAGTTGCTTTATATAATTTAACACCGGAGTAATACCCCACGTCGAAGCGTATTTCGGTTTGGTCGGCCTCTGTTTAAAAACTCCTTTTAAAAATCTTGAAACTAACCTGTCGTCATTGATATCATGTACAGATATCAAAGTAATACATCATCATAATTTGCCCCTTGGTTAAAAGAATTCGTTAAAAAACATAGTATTTCCAAGGTTTTGGCGTTAAAAATATCAATTTTTTGGTGCTGAGCAAATTCCCACCAACTTTTTAAGCTGCTCTCATATTGTTTAAGTGTTGACTACGTTATTGGGTTCAACAACACATCCGCAGCTTCCTCCGAAACTTCTCTTTTCAAGTACGCTGACCTGATAATCTCCCTGCCACCAATGAAAGTTGGGATGACAGAGGGTGACTCTCGTTTCTGTAAGGACATTTCAATAATTTCCTATTAGGTTGGAAAATGATAGGGGGTTCAAGTAGAAATGACGTGAAGAGTGGGTACCATGGCTGTGTAGGCCACAATGGTACAACTATAATTCCTACAGCCCTGTCGTTGATTATTTTACGGAGTGTACGCATAATTAGTGCAAACGGGGGGAAGGCGTGGGATTTTTCCTCTTCCCATGAAACGGTAAAAGCATCGATTAACCGTGCCTCCGGATCTGGGAATGTTGAGTAGAACTTCTTGTATTTTTTATTTAATCGCGATGCAAATAAATCGACGGAACTAGGGCCGAATCGGTTTTCAATTTCATTAAGTGCATGCTGAGACAGCTCCCATTCGGAGTCAATATTTATGGAGCAATAGTCAATATTAGCAATAGTTATAATAGTCAATATTTATCGGCTTCTACATTTTCAGACGCGGCAATGTAAGATGCCTTAAGCCATATGTGTCTTTTCTCGCACCAATCCCACATCCTTCTCGATAATTCGCTTAAATGCGGGTACTGCACCCCGCCAGCCCTGTTGACGTACGCAATGGCTGTCGTATCATCTAATCTGAGAAGAATTTTAATTTAGTTATTTAGAGTTTTAATTGGATTTGGTCCAATTTTGGCGTTTAACTTCCACCAATTCAAATCGTCTATTATTGATTCGACGATTCCTATTTTTCCCTCATACTTTTACCATTAAACTTTAATGCCAAGTAGTTTGTCTCTCTAATCGCTTGCAGTGTATAAACCCATCTGCTACTGCTGGGCAAGCTGATGTTAGAATCCCTAAGAATTCGGCAAATTTCCTGATTTTGTATGACTTTCCAACTTTGAAATCATCTGCGAAATTAATTATCTGGTCCTTTTTCTTTTCGGTCAATTTTAAACAGAATTCCAAAGTGTCAATAATAAAGCCAAGGTGTTTGCAACTCTGCTTCGCTACAAGCGAGCTTTTTTCGAAATTTATAACGAAACCCAATTGTTCGAAAAGTCTGATTGTTTGCTTCATGTTTTCCTCGCATCCAATCTTTGATTTCTTGACGAAAAGGGAATCATCTAAATATAAAACTAATAAAATTCCTTTGAGTCTTAGCTCGTTAACAACTGGCTTCATTATTTTGGTAAATATGTACGGACTTGAGGACAGGCCAAATGGAAGAACGGAGCATTGGTAGAGTTGGCCTTTAAACTTGAACCTGAGGAATTTTCTACGATCTCGGTCTATTGGGACCATAAGGTACGCATCCTCAAGGCCCAAAGTACCCAAATAATCTCCTGGCGAAATGAGATCTAATGCTGATCGCATATCCTCTAATTTAAAATGGGGCGGATTAATAAATTTGTTTAATTCTTTTAAATTGAAGATGAAACGGTTCGAACCATCGGACTTTGGTACAAGAAAGTATGGGGAACGAACTGACCCCTCACGCTCTTCACACTCTTCAATTGCTCCTTTAAACAGGAGTTCATCGATTTCTTTCTGAATTTTTTCCCTTTCCATAGAAGAAAAATCTTTTTTCTGCCCTCCGGCCGGAAAGTAGCAACTTTCGGGCCGCTGCGCTGAACGAAGTTGCTACATTCCGGCAACGTCGGCCAGAAAAAAGTAAAGCCTCTTTTCTTATTTTTCTGGCCTAGGTATGTACTATTTCTCCGGAGCCCACCTTTGATATGGTGTTTCCGTAAATGGGATTTTGTACCCCTTCACAGAGTCCAAAATCATTTTTTCTGACGTGATCTTTTCCCACCGACTAACAAAATGATGCAGGCGTCCTGCAATATTTTTTACCCCGTTTATTTCCTTGATGATGACGGGTTAGCCGCTCGCGCGGTCGATTTATATGAGCGCTGAGATGCTGGATACGACTTCGGCTTGAATTTCAGCTGTCGTCGTCTGTGCTGTTGGCCCACCTGACGATAATTCGCCGGTGGGTATCTTCCGTTTCCCTAGTCCCGAGGTTTTGTGGTCGATTTTGCATTAGATTTTTCCTTAATATCGCACAAGCTTTTTCGATTTCTTTAACGTCCTTTACTTTTTCTTTTAGGTTATCCCTGTAGAGCCATTCTTTTGCCAACATGGACTCTACTACTGGTTTGATGTTCTTGTTTAGCTGTGGCGTAATGTATGATTTCCTCGCCACAGACTGTTGATGGAAAACATCTGTTAAGATCTGGCCTGCCTGGCTTATATAATCGATGAGAAGATCCCTATCGACCCCGTACTCTGTTGGTTGTATGAGCAATGAGACAGCGGCGGCTAGAGCCGATAGAGCCGTTCCGACACAATTCTGCGTCTCCGCAAAATGTTGATCCCTCTTTTTTGCTATTTCGTTTAGCAATGGCTCTATTTCGAGATGTGATTTCGGTGCTTGTGAGTAGAACTCGCCTTTTCTATTGTAAGTCTCGAGTATCTCTTTTTTATTCTTTTCTGGTAGTCCTTCGATCATCCACTTCAACCATGTGTTGAATAACTCTGGGTGATACTTAACCTCTTTGTAGGTACAAGTTGGATCCATTCCGAGGACTTTCAAGACACTGTCTTTTACCGATTCTTGCTCAGAGTCAATATTTGGGATTATTTCCATCGACTGATCGGGTTGAATGTAGTCGGAGTCTACGCTCGATGTACCGTCTTGAGACTGGGTGTCCTTGTTCGTCTCAGCTCTGAGAGATTGCGGAAAGAGATAATTATTACCAGCACTTGTTGTGCTATTTGCGATATTTTCGTTCTTATTGAACTCACTCGCAATTTGATCTGAATAAAGTCGTATGGACCGGGCGTTGCCGTGTGGGCTTCACCTCTCAACTTTCGTGTGGAAAGATGAGTCTATTAACACCGATTGTAATAATTTAGGTTTAATACGGGTCTACCTAAGGTCACGACCTCTGCTTCTTGGGTTTTTTCAGTGTTAGTCGACGAATTTTCTTCCTGTCGCTTTACTAATGCATCGTCAACCTTTGCTAGGTTAACGATCTGCATCTCAATTTTTTCCATTTTCTCGTCCCTTCTGCGCTTCGAGTCTCGCGATCGAGATCTTGAGCGTTTTTTCGACATGATAGTATGTTAAATTTCTTGACTGATTATTTATTTATATACTCTTTTTTTTTGAGAATTATAATAAACGTGTTGATTCGTAAGCACAACCAAACAATATGAAGATCGTGGTGGAAAGACAGGGACGATAGGGACAGGAGATCATTTGTTTCAAAATAAATCAGTAAACGTCGTGAATCTAAGCATGACAAAGCATGATTACAAAACTATCATCGAGAACGAGACATGGAATATAATTCAATAAATAATGAATGGAAAAATATATTTCGCTGCATCTCAACGTTTCAAACTTGAGAATCATAATTTTTGAAGATGAATTATCTTGCGGAGGGTTTTTGAAAAAATGAACGAAATATCGTTGGCTTCGAGAAGTCTCGATGTATTTCAAGAGTTTGGAACATCAAAATCGTTGAATGATACAAAAAAGGAATGAAAAAAAAATCGAATGAAATGGTGAAAATATTTCGGACGTTTTCGTTCATCGCCGTCGCGATCACACCTGCGCAATTTCGATGTGCATATCAGCAGCGAGTGTCACTCAAGATATGTCTATATTTACATATGGGCCAAAGTTGAGGATATAACTTGGTCCGTCCGGTAATCCGATCGACCAGCAGTTTGGTCGACCCGGTGATTCGATTTGTGAACCCTCGCCCTGGCAAGAGCCCGCCGGGCTTTTGGCTCGATCGTGTGTGGCATTGCGAAATGCTCGGAATCCTCGAGTCACACAGACAGCCACTCGTTCAAAAATCTTTACTATTCTTCGATAACCACTGGCATCCCATTCCCACCGTTCATTCCCTCCTCTCGTTCTAATTTGGCAGATCGAACTTTCGTTCAACTGAAAGTACTTTTTTTTTAAATTATCATCATTGAGCATTGATGGGGGGGGGGGGGGGGGGAAAAAAAAGAAAAAAAAAAAAAAGACATTTTTTTTTGTTTTAAATCGAAAAAAAAGGAAAAAATGAGGACGATTTTTATCTGTGCCCTCTGCACTGTTTTAAAACTATCGAATGAAACCTCCTAAGCGAGGTCACCGAGTATATTCGACTGGGACGCCAAATGGGTGAAAAAAAAAGAAACATAAAAGGACAAAAAGGAATGAAAAGCTTGGGGCGAAGGGTAAATAGAAAAAGAAGGGATGAGAGAAACGAACAAGAGTTATAAGTGAACTGGAACGAGGGCCACGGTAAACAGACTCCGAAATTGCAAAAGTTACGCTACTTGAGCTAGTTCTGCGACCACATTTTCTCTTTCTACGTCTCTTTCCATCTTTTTCACTCGCACACCAGGGAATTTTCATGTATATAAAATTATTGCTGTGCTTTTGAGGATCAGAGAACTTGCTGCATGACTGAAAAGTTAAACTAGACTACGTAGTCCGTAAGGAAACTCTCGCGCTTCGAGCTTTCCAGTCAAATTTAACGACAAAGGATCCTCTGAAAACTTTATTAATGCAACTATAGTGCATATTATTAAATGGCTCTTATGCTCATTTATGAATTCATTCAATTACACTCTACTTTTGAATCTCACGCCTTTTCTCAATTCCTGTTAGAAATTTTTTTTTTTCCATGCCATTCTTTTTTACTTGATTAAGTGAAACGATTACGCAATAATCTAACTCTCCGATCCAGATCTTCCCACAACAGCTCGATCGGATTAAGATCGGGAGACTGTGGTGGCCAAATCATATTAAAAGAAAAAAAGGCCTCCTCGTTAGAGAGTTAGAGAGGAGAGTTAGATAGGTTTGCCCTTCGTCTGCTGACGATTTGTGGCAGAAACTCCAAAATGCATGGAC
>JAPYYS010001291.1:0-104720 GCA_030522525.1 Campopleginae sp. 14b
ACGAAGGCGATTGGAGTAATTTCGTGTGTTCCGAAGATGATTGTAATTCGAGATCGAAGTTTGAAGTCCTCAAGATTTATGCAATTTGTAATATCCATATTATATATATATATATATATATACATATAATATATATCGAAGAAATGAATCGTTGGTAAAACAGAGGGATACATTGGGATTGGTCAACACTCGGTGATGCCGTTTGTGTACCTTTATTTATACCAACGATAAATTTATACTCCTGGTTATTGTTTGTCTCGTTTTTTAAATGTATTTTTAAGTAATGAGCAGTGTATCGAATCGGCTAATTGTTATCCCATATATCGCTTTTTTTGTTGTATAATTATAAAAGTGCACAGATGCCTTCGTTATTGACTTAATCTCTAAAGACGATACAGATATTAAAATATTAATCTGGTGAATAATCGCGTTGTTTTTCTCCATTTTTTCGTCTCTTCTTCCTTTTTTTGTTGCTCCTTAATTCTTAAGGACATTGCTTATCGTTATGTATGCTATTTACGTATATGTATATATATTCGCACTCGACATTTCTTTTACGATTTTTTTATTGAATATATATATATATATTTATATATATGAGCGTCGTTGTAGTCTCATATTCGAGCTGAAAAATGATGGATCTTTTTCCTCCTCGCACACACTGTGCAAACAGTATGTGCGAGGTTTCCCTTTTGTTTCCCTTTTTTTTCGACCCTCGAAAAGAATTTTTCGCTTCTCTCTAGAACGAAACTTTTTCCATGGAAAAATTAATACGAAGCTACCTGCTAACACCGAGTTTTCAGGAAGAAATATGCAACGGCGCATCTTACGCTTGTTCATATGAAAAAATATTTCATGGAAATCCGCAAAATTTGGGTTTTCGTTTATTTTCAACGAGAAAACGATAAATTCGACGCTTGCTCGTTATTGTCTTGTGGCACCTCGAATAATCCAATGAAAATGATAAATCCCTCGATCGATAAGAAAAAAATGTATATCAAAATTTTTTGTTTTTACGTTTCTTTCCAAAAATTAACTCCCGAACTTCCATATTTTTAGGTGAAACACATCGCAACACGACACGAATTAAATTACCAGCGTAAACGACATTCTCCTTCGAAATTTTTATTTTAAAAAATGTTCTTGGATTATCAGTCCAGGGCCTCTTTCCTCCCTTTCCCGCTCTCTCTCTCTCTCTCTCTCTCTCTCTCTCCCTCTGTTCTCGTTACATTTCAAATGTTCACGATGTTCATTCAGAAGTTTGCATACCATAGTCATTTTTCAAATTATCACTAATGCAGACGCTTAATCTTCTTATGAACGTTTCGGAGTCTCACTCTATTCCATTTTTTTTTTTGTTTCCAATTCTCCGTTTTTTCGACCCTTAACAATCTTCTAAAACAATCAATAAATTCTGAGCTTACGAGTGTTGATCAATGTTTCTTCCCTTCCTAATTTATTCACTCTCTGACAATATGAGTCGTTGATGGTTGCAATTTTCTCACTTTTTTACATGCACAGATTGTAATATCGCATGTATTTTATTTACAATGCACTCAATACAGCAATCAATTGCTTTAATTTATATCAACATTGCGCCGTTTTATTTATATTCCTCCCGTAATCTGGTTGTATCCTCCATCTTTGTTTTTTTTTTTTGCACCTTTTTTTCGCCGCTCCCGTGCAAAGTATTGAAAATTGCATTTCCAACTTGCCAAGTGGAAAGTTCATCAAATTCTCAAGAAAAAAGTCCCCAAGCGTTTTCTTCTCCGATTCGTCGTTGGAGAGATATCGCTCGATTACAGATAGCCAATCCGCTGCGCCGAGCGCTGCGCTCAACATCCGATTGGCTGTGTACACGCTCGAGAACTATTCTCTTCAGAATTCCTAAACCCAACTCATCGTTCACTTTGTAAAAGCTTCAGACACAAAATTTCTTTTTTGCCCATTTTCACCTACGATCCTGACGTGTGCGTAATTGGTAGTGCTATTTTCGTTTCATCGATCGAATGTCGATATATATATATATATATATATATATGCATGTTATGTATAGTTATTTATATACATACAACGTCAATGATTCGTATTTTTTTTTTATCAGGAATTATGTATATTACTTGTTTTCATCCAACATTTTTTTCCACGTATACCTTTGATCGGTTCGATAATTTATTAAAATAACGCAAGCTTGCATACACACGTAATCAACGTGGGAATGACCGCTCGACAATTTTTCTTTCGATAATCAGCCAAGGGCCTCGTGGGAAGCTCGCGTGACTATTTTCTCCTCGCTTAACATTTTTTTTCTTTCGTGTCCTACGTCGTGATGGGTTTCATTACATTGATAGACTTAAAATAACGCTAATAATATACAAATTTCTCGATGACTTTAAATCTAAATGCTCCATCGTTACAAGTTTTTTTTTTTTTTTTTTTTCGTTTTTTTTCCAATTTTTTATTTCAGCTCTTACGGTTTGAACGTCTTTGTAATGCGAACATACGAAAGAAACACGGCGGTCGATTAAACTGCATTCGATTCACACGTTCATTTCATTTAAGTATTAAAATCATTCATCATTTAATCGAAAATCATTTTGTCACGATTTGAATCATTTGACGCACCAGCAAATCGATCAAATTCTTGCAATAACTGAACAGGAGCTACACATTCGGGCGGTATATTATCTTCACTACGTGCGTTCCAAACTTTCTTAATCTTTCGTCAATTTTTCGAATAAAACCGATAATGGCGAATATTCAATGTGCGGCGATTATTTAAAAAATGTTAACGAACATTTTTTCGCGTGCCCGAATGAATTGCTGGTGAGAACATATTTTTCAAAATTTTTTTTTATCAATGCGAAGAATGTTTTCGTCCCGCCGACTAAAACGTCCTCGTATTTGGAATTCTGTGACATGAATTACATTTTGAGAATTGATTTCACAGCCTCTGGTAACGCGGATGCACGGAAATCATGCACATTTTCGCATGGATTTTTTTCTTTGTTTGTTTTTTTTTACTTTTTATCTACAGCAGGTACTACGATGATTAAAGGGCAGCCCGAATAATCGAATAGGAAACGAAGCATCGTGTAGTGACTCGGCGGGGCGAATCGATTAAAATTCTTATTTCAAAAAAAAAAAAATTGAGTTATTCCACGCATGGGTCAACGTGACCCATACACCTTAACGAAAACAAGATTTTAGACTTGGGCGAGATATTCCGAGGTCATGGATCATTTTGACCCAGTATGAATTTGAGGGGGTTATAGGTCAATTAAGGGTATGTTGTAGCAGCGGGGTGCGTGTATATGAAAAAAAAAAAAAAGCGTGAGACTCGGGTCGCCACCAACTTCGAGCGGGTCTGTTCGTTGCGGAGTTTGAATGAGATCGGCGAGTGTCAATTTGAAATTGCGGTGACGACGAAAAACGTGAGTTTCTTGTTTTTTTTCTTTGTTTTTCTTCTTTTATTTGGGTATGAGTATCACATGGTGGTTGTTTAAATTTTCTCCCATTCATTGAAAGCAATTGAACACAGTGGTTCGATATATAAGTCTTACACTGACATTTAAATGCTTGCAGCTATTTTTGTTTATTATTTGTTGTTGTCTGATTAATCGTTCGTGTCCTGGTTTGCCACCAAACAACATATCGCTCGGCACACAGCCCTCGTCTCCCAATATCGACTCGGTCGTTTCGCACTATAAAATGTGTGAAAATTCGCGCATAAGAAAAAGGGTCAATGCAATATGAGCAACGGATTTCAGCTTTCTCTCATTATTTTTCTCGTCTCTTTCTTGTTCGAGGAATCTTGTGTCAGTCGTTATCTTAATTATCTTTTTTTCCTTTATTTTTTTTTACCGGATTTTTCTGCTTTTTTTTTTTCGTCCAAACTCAGTCCGAGTAATATATTTCGCACTCAATCGTTTACTCTCTATAGTGATTTTTCTTTTAATTCAGTTTCGTCATGTTTTTGGTTTTTTTTTGTTTTTCTTTATCTCCAGTGCATAACGAATGGTACGATCTTTTTTTTTTCCTTTATTTATTATAGTTTAGAATATACTTTGGTATAGCTCCAATGGCAGCGATTAATGTGAAATATACATATACTCGTGTGTATACTATTATCGTTATTCGTTAAATATTATTCATTATTATTATTATTATTATTGTTTATTATTAGTACATATTACTGTTTTTTTTTCTTTAGAATTTAGAAGATTGGCAATCGATACCGTATTTACTCGTTAATCGCGTTTCATTTAGTTAAATCAATACAATTGCGCGCGACACCTCGAAGTTCTTTCCCCAAAAGCCACATTCATAAAGAATAAACGTCGCGGTGGCTCCAACTTTTCATGACCGCGTCTCTTCCGCTTGGCCAACAAAATTCTTTCATTTTTGTTTGTTTGTTTGTTTGTTTTTTTTTTAACTGCAACGATGCGGCATTGTCCGAAATACGAGGGTGATGCAAAAATTGCGCAAACCATTCAAAGCCGGTAGAATGAACCGCTTGAAAAAATGTCTACAAACGGTCGCTTCGATTTTTCGTCGTCGCACGGAGACTCAATTACGAAAAGACACGAAGAGACGATGAACCGAGAGATTTTGAAAAATTAGACAAACTTTAATACGTCCCTTAAGAAAAACTCGCGATTATAGCGATTCGCGCGCTTTGCCCATGATTCGGTGAGTAGAAAAAGCGGCATTTGCGTTTACAAAATATGGAGTGTGCGCGACAACGTAACAACGTTTTTTTCTTTGTTTGGATTTGTTCTTTTGCCTTCAGTGATTTTGGTATTGCAACTTTTTCGTTTATTCGGTGTTTTTTTTGTTTTTTGTTGTTGTTTTTTCATTCGTATTTAAATATGATATCTATGTAGAAATTCTTTCGTGGTAAGCAAAAAAAGGTTTCTTTCTTCGTCCACTGGACTCTATTTTTTTTCTATTACGAATCCATTCGGATGCAGTTTTTTTTTCAAGTCATTTCTATGATTTAGATCTTTTCGTTATTTTTTTTTTTTCTCAATTGGGACCCGCATACGCGATATATTTATATATATATATATACTTACATATTTATATGTATAAATTTAATATGGATTCTAGAACGATTAGGTCCTAAGAATGGACCCTGCATGACCTATACAACGAGCAAAACTCGAGCGTCTTGTCCCTATCGCCGATTATTTCTTGTCTATTTATTCAGTTACTTTTTTGTTTTCGTTCAAACTATCGCCTTAAACGCTTCGGAAATCTTGACAACGAATTTCCTCGTTGAGGCGCGCGCGCGCGCGCGCGCGCGCGGCAATAAAGCGTTCAATCTGATTGATAATTCACTGGGCATTTTTATTTTACTATTTACTTTTGTCCGCCATTTTTGTCGTACAAAAACGACTTTCTCCTCCCCCTTTGCCTTTTCGCTTTTATATGCCGACTCTATAATTGTGTTTATTACGCGATAATTATCTTTAAAATACGTTTCGGCATGGACAGAGTGTCTCAATATCGTTGCAAATTTACACTCCCATTCGGCACTCAATTCCCAATCGAAAAGTCGAGAGCGCTTTTTTCATCAGCTACTCGCCCGATGAGTTATCCATTTTCAGACTTTCGAGATTTTTCGACACGCAACCACCGCGAAACAGCCGGAGATAGAGCAAAAAGTCAAGAATTCAATTTCGTAGAAAATTAAATTCCCTACAAAAAAAGGGATTAGCAAAATTTTTCTATCGTCGGTTCCCAGGGCTTGAGAGCCCGTCGAACGAACATCTGCGAAACAATCGACATGACCTTGAAACTCAGGTAGAAACGACTGCAGATAGAAACATGTCGCCGGCAGCTTTGGTGCGGGAAATTTCATGCTTCACAAGATTGCTCTCAACATATTTTGCACTACGGTCCATCGTTTTCGACTAATCATCAATAATATGAGAAGCCTCTCGAAAAGTAAAATCACCATCTTTTACGGTTCGGATTTGAGTGCTTGGTTCACATTTACCGACATGAATCGTGGGACATCCTTTACATATACGAATATTCTTACTATCTGTGTACACTTAATGAATAATTCATATTTATCCTTCCGGTAGACAATTTTCTTTCCCCCTCTACATTCGCCACCATTTCGTTTTCTGTAACTTTAACAACCCCAGCTTTTTTTACATCAATTACGAGTTTCCACACGAATAAAATTATTTCTGTTCGATTTTCTCGTTTGACAGATTCTCGCATCAAAAAATTTTGTACACATCTCGAAATTTATGAAAACGGCAAAACAAAAATCTTTTTTTTCTTGGCAAATTTTCGTCTCTATAGCGGCACCTTCGAATTTATCAACATGGCACGAAAAAATTCTCCCTTTCGTCCAAGTCGCTGTTTTGAGACTCTGATTTCACGTAGACCTCCACGGTATTTCTCCATCACAAATATGGCACATAATTATTTATCTTGCTCATTAATTTTCGATGTTTATTGGAGAAAGATTCACGTCCAACTCCCAATTTTAAATAAATTAAAACAGTTGATTAGCGTAATTGATGAAAACAAATGAAAGATTTTTCAATCTCGTTTCGCAGGGACCAGCCTGCTCAATAAGTATTTCGATATATTTTCTGTTTACTTTTCTACTTTCCTCCCTTCAATAACGTTTATTCAAATCCAGCTGATTAATCCCTTCGCCACGTTGTTTCTCTCACTCCAATATTCTCTCGGGGAGAATCGATGTCGACGTGAAACCAGAGTTTGAACCCCTACGCTATTAATAATTGTCTCTTGGTTCGATTACGATTAAACGAATTATTATTTACAACGTTATCGGTGTATAACGACAACATATTTCATCATGTACTTGTTTCCCGAACATTAACACGCGCAATATCCGTTAATCAAGAATGCATTTTAAAAAGAGGGGCGCATTATATTCAATGATACGAAACCCCGAATTTCCCTCTAAATTTCGACAAGTTTTTGTTTTTATTTTCCCCCAAAATTTTACCATCATTTGTTCCCTTTTTTTTTTATGTTTCGCGGCATTTGGTATAAAAAAAAAGAAAAAAAAAAAAACAAATAGCGTCAACCCTAAACATCTCAGCTGGGAGTGAAAAAAGCAAAGATTCTGAATAACGGGACGCAAAAAGATAAAATTTATCGACGTTCATCGAATAATCGTTTATCGAAACGATTTCGAATAATCGAAATATCGTTTTCGACTAAAGGATACCGCGCTTGCGTTTTCATCTTTTCCATTTTTTTTATTCTCGCAAATGTGGCCTGAAGTCTCGTATGACAGTAATAATAACAATAATAATAATAATATCAATAATAGGAAACTGAGTGGATTTTCACGCGCGCGAGACTAGCATTTTTCTTTCATCTCCATATCCACATATGTATTACATGTATATTAAATAAGATAAATTAATGTATAATATATAAGGGCAAGAGGCGCGAGAATAGCGGAACGGCCGGGCAACCCCCTCGAACACCCACGATAAAACTTTCGAAAAAAAATTTCAAAACTTTCAAACGTCAAAATTGAAAATTTTAGAATATAATATGAGAAAAAAAAATTGCACTTTTTTCGGGGCGGGTCTTTTGCTCTGCATTCCGGCTCTTCCCCTTTGCTTGCCTCTCCCTTATATATTCTCATATTTATAAATATATATATATATATATATACACAATATATACCGTTATACCGAGAGTTGATTTGAGCACGTGGATCGTGTGACGAGTTTTTTTTTTTTTTTCATTATTTTTTGGTTGAATTGTGAGGAGCGCTTGTGAGGAGGAGACTAAACTCGATGAATTATAAAGTCGTTGATGGAGAATAATCAGGCGCAGCGTTGTTCGAGCAGCGGTGGCAGGGAAAATAAAATTGGTGAGCCTCTCGCAAGGCCGAGGAAAATTAAAGGAAACAAGAAGAACGAGAACGCAGCGAATAATGGAATTGTTGTTAAAAAAAAAAAAAAAAAGAGAGGGAGAGAGAGTGTTTTGGTTGGCGGGTGTTACGTTATCAAGTTGCTCGTAAATGTTTGATAAAACTATTATATTATTGCAGGTTTGTTTTTTGGTATTTTAATGACGGATTGAGGAAATTTTCAAGCCGTTCTCATTGCTCCCGATGCACCCTGAGATGCCGCAAAATAGATGATAGCCCATTTGGCTGATTATTTTCGGTGATTGTAAAATTGGAAAAAATCGTGAGCAACACGTGAAAGAAGGTCCGGAGAACTATTGAGCATCGGGAGTTGACGGATAAAGTGGAGGAATAAGACGGAGAAATTAAGGGGCGAGGGACGTAACGCCCAGCGGAGACCATAGTCACACGCTGTCCGGACTACTCTGCTCGTCGTGACAAACGTGCTCATCCTCGCGTTCACTCTCGCTCGGTGGACTCGGCTGCTCCAGCTGGTATTGATTATAATTATGAGTATGAGCGTGGCTGTGACTCTGGGAATGATCCAACAGGCTGTGGTGATGATGGTGATGATGATGATGATGATGATAACATCGACGCTCCTCATCGACTCGCTGCTGCAAATCGTCGATGTGCACTTGTTCAACGCGTCTCTTCAACTTACGATGACAAATGAGAGACAGCACCAGAGCTATGAGGACCGCCGCTACCGCACAACTAGCAGGCACCGCGTAGCTGTCCATCGGCGCCGCTATCGCACCTGCAAATCATTCCGCCCCCCCCCCGCCCCGCCCCGCCCCATTTATTTCTTTCCAAATACAACACTAAAAATTATCATAAGCAATTTTTTCATCCGCATTATTTCCTCATTATCGAAATTTGACCAATTTTATTGTCGCCAGAGAGAAAAAATAACATTTCGACGTTGTCGGCGAGAAATTCAAATTTATAAAATAAAAATTTCGTCTCGATTGTGTTTATGCGGCGATGCTCGTTGCATTCCAACGCCGAAAACTTCAACTTTTCATTTAAAAAAATCGATTCCCTTCGATTGGCCGTTCAACTGATGAAACAAATGAAATAAATATATATAATTCGGGCTTACCGCACCTTCGTTACGAACGAACCATAGGTTTTTGCCAGAGAAGGCACGACGGAAAAAAATGTTTAGAAGCGAGAAACGAAAGAGGCCACAATAGAGGATCGTAAAGAGCGTTCATAAGCGTTTTATAGCGAAAAACATGGAAGTATATAAGCATGCACTATGATAGATATAGCTATGGACGGGGTGAAATCCAATGGTTCGCATTCCTTTAGTTCGCATGCATAAGCCGTTGAGAGACGCCGAATGCGACGAGTTAGCTCAGTCCGTCTTACTCGTTTAATGTTTATTTACAATTGCGTGTTTTTCATTTTTAGCTTTTTCGTAATATCACGTAATATCAATGAATGAATGAAAATGATAAATTTTCATGGCTTTTCTATTTTACCGTGATAAACGATGAGTCCGGTGGAAAGCCAAATGCACTAAATCAATGCTTTGTGATTTTATGATGAACTTTCACATGACGAGTGAGCAAACGCAGCAAAATATATATTTTATACCATCAAATGACGTCCATTACTTTTGTTTATGCTGTTTTTTCTTTAATATTCAAAGTTTGGAAATCAATGGGACAACCATAACTTTTTATTTTATATTTCAATAAATCGGAAGTGTAATGAGCATGTGCAGAAGAATTGTGAGAGAACTCACGTGATAAGGGAGAGATCATATCATGCCCGATCGTCCGAAGCCTCGAGGGAAAAGGCCTCAGATGCTCGCGAACACAGAGAAGCACAGAGACAGACGAAGAAGCATGGCAGAAAGTCCGGTGAGTGCCGGTGACAGCGGGGCTGATGCTGTACCTGCGACACCATACAACACCATTCACCCACCTCCTACCCCGCAATTTCTTCCATTTTTTTTCCAACGCATCGAAAAACCTTCGACTCCTCAAATTTATTAATTTTTCTCAACTTTGACGAGCACATTCTCCTTGATAATTTGATAATCGACCGAGCAATTATTACGCGACACGATGATGCTACTCTAGCTTCTGAGCACCTTTCTCTTGACGCCCACCGAAATAATAACTTCGATCAATTGAGTGAAAATAATTTTCCAATTTTCACCATTGTCGCGGAAATTATTCGAGTTTTCACTACGATTAATTTTTGTCTCGAAAATAATTATCCGTATGAAAAATTCGGGCAATGGGAAAAGATAAAAATTCGACGCGACTGTAAGTGCGTTTTTTTTTTTCTTCTCTCGAGCTTTCCATCGAGTGAACTATAAAGCGGCCTGAATGGATTCATCGTTCGCATGTTTGAAAAAATTATACTCGCAACGATTGGCTCATAACGACGATCTCAAGACGGTCAACTTGAATTTTCTGCATCGTACGATTCGTTGGAATTTGGCGCGTATACAAATTTCCGGTTAGGATGAAAAGCACCGCTTGTTTTTTTTTCTTTTTTCGATTTTTCAAGATTTTTATTGTTGCACAGAAACGTTGAACGCAGCTTCGGAGAAAAGTTCCATTCCGAATGGTTGTTCAGAGAACATTGACAGGATAAAATAAATACAAACTGTTCGAGTTTTCATTTCATTATTCCTTACTTTTGTATTTATATTTATTGATTCTTCAAGAAAATGTACAAATTGTTCCGGGGAGAAGAAAAAGTGGTAAACAATTGTGAACAAGTGTGAAACATGCGTTTAAATTTAACACACATGATCGTAAGAATGTTCTCCAGCAATGGTGAGAGAATAATGAGGTTCAAGTTCATGAGCCGCAAAAGGCGGCGAACGAAAGAGGCAAATCGACGATCGAAACTCATCGTCGCGCGGTCATTTTGTAAACAAAACTTTTATCGACTGTGTCCAAGAGCTTGTATTGTATTGTTCCATGGAACAATCATAAAGTGTCCGAAACATAAAAAATAAAACTCGAAAAGTTTGCAATTCATTTATTTCTTCTTCCAAAATGTTTTTCTTCATTTATTGGGAAAAAAAAAAAAAACAAAAGAAAAATCCCACGAGAAAAGTGCGTTTCGTATTCGTTGGGCCAAGACAGAGCCGGGATCGATGCCTAATTATTCCTATTGAGACGCGACGACCGAATGTGTTAGCGATACCGACGCGAGAAAATGAATCCAATTAATTGAAACATTGTCGGGCAATGAAGGTCAGTCTAATCGATCTACGAATAACCAACAGAGAGCGAGCTCTTCGTTGTAGTTCTCGTCGTTGCAACGAAACGTTATATACTTTTTCCTGAATAAGCAGAAAAAAAAAACCATTTCCTCGAGGAAAAAAAATCAGCTCGACACGTGATTCGAAAAGTCCGAGTGTGTTGAATTTGAAGGATTATAGTATAGCGAATAAATCGTGTTTTTATTCAATCGGCATGCTACGATAAATAGTAATATTTATATATATATATATATATATATATACGTTAATACGTTCATGTGTTTCAAGTTTTTCAGAGACATCCAGGTAAAGGTATAGATAAGTCACAAGATACAATAGATGAGTATAGTGTACGATAAAACGAGTTTGTCATTTTAATGACACCAGAGTCATCCTCACACATTAATAATAATATAATTATGTATGCGGATGATATTGATCGGAAATACATGTAACAGAGGTTGATAGTTAATATTTCTATAACGATATAACATCTCGGTACGAAGGAGAAATTTCATTTTAGGTGACATAGCGTGTGCTCAACAGTTCAAACAGTAATTGTGGCAGTTTTCGAATAAAATTTATTGAAAAACACGTTTAGTATGTGATAAAAAAAAAATACAACATGTCTCAGCCTCTTTATCGATCAATAACAATCCTTAAACTCATTTTTCATCGAAAACCTTCAAACTTTCATGAAAAAAAGTTTACACGAGTTTAGATGCAATTTCTGCCAAAGCGGTAAGAGATACGGGAAAAAAAGGTATAATCTTGTAGTTTCCGACGACGAGTTTCTATTCCCAATAATTTGCTCGTCAGAGTCCCTTGAAAATCGGGATCGAAAACATCGACAAAAATCACCATTTTTTTGTTTTCAACACAGAAGAGTTTTCACAGCTACTCAAAATATATGCTTCAGTGATGAAAAATGTTTATCCACAACATCGACCGAAGGAAAATCGAATCTTTTCTCTCATAAAAAAATAGCATGGTTCGATGTAAAATTGAATTTTTGATTTGACCATTGAAAATTCGATCGTGAACTTACGTTGGCGTTATTGATCGCTAAGAATTAGACAGCCTGTATATTATGATACATATATGTAGAGAGATAAGTGATTGAAATGTGAAAATGTTGAAAGAAAAGGTGGTAGCAGAATAAAACATCGATTCGGATCGCTGTGGTTAATTAAATTCGTTAATAATAAACGAAATAATTGAACGAAAGGTGATAAGATAAGAAAGGTTCTAGTGAAAGGACTTACAGTTCTCCTCGTCGGATGTGTCTTCGGGTCCACAATTGTCAATTTTGTTGCATCGGAGGGTCGTCGAGATACAATATCTGCTGGTGTCGCAGCGGAATTCGCTCATGTCACACTCGTTGGCCATCGAGACTTCGGTCCACACAGCCCGAAATCCACGTTGCCCAACCGCCTTGTCAGCAGATATAAAACTGCCAAAACATTCGATTCATCACTATTCCGCCCCTAAACTTTCCACATAAAAAATCAACCGTTCGTTTCCCAAATTCGATTAAATTTTCTCAAGCTTTTTAAAATTCAGTGCAACTTGAAAACAAAAAGAAACGACAAATCACCAACTACCGGCCGAAATGTTTCGAGGTACATTCGAAACTTTTCACTTTTTCTTACATATGAAAAATCGTTCGCGAGCCCAAGCGAGTTTGTTGAAAAAAGTTGTTACACATTGACCGTCGAACAACATACTCTAAATTACGCGGTACGTAAATGAACGTTTTGCGTACGCTTCGCGTACACACTCACACTCGTGTCACAAAAAA
Organism: Campopleginae sp. 14b; assembly: GCA_030522525.1. Lineage (NCBI taxonomy): Eukaryota > Metazoa > Arthropoda > Insecta > Hymenoptera > Ichneumonidae > Campopleginae sp. 14b. Next base: position 12,964 of record JAPYYS010001291.1, read on the forward strand.
AATTTTTCGTCCTAATGTTATAATGTACTATTTGACATTGGTGCTCGGGAAAGTGGCTTTTTGGTTACAGATTGTAATGCGTAAAGTGGCAGTTTTTGTAACTTTTATGATTGTAACTGAAAAGTTACTTTTCGTTTACAGCAGTCGTCTTTATATAGTTACGCTTCGGGGTTCGTTTCTCCGCCACCGTTTGAAAGGTGGCGCGGTAGTAACGTTTTGGCCAATCCGGTATCGTTATTTCCCTTACTACCTACATAGCTAAAAACATCGCTCATTTCTCTCGACTTATTGCATCAGCCATACGCAGGCTGGCAGCCATTACGTATCCGAAGTGAGTTGAGAAAAAAAAAAGTTTAACGAAAGAGAAAAGCAGAAATGTCGCGATTTGCAAAAATCATATGACGAATCCACACAAAATTTGCTTCCCGCCAAATCGGGGGATCCATACACAAAGGCCTATGAAAATTTTATTAAATGGCAAAATGACCGAAAAACAAATTCGACTTGGGTTCGTGTGCTATTGTCCATACTTCAGTGTAATATCGGAGACGCGTGCACTATCAACCATTGTGGAGTGAGCTCAGCAAACTGTAAAGCACCATCAAAATCTATCGAGGAGTCGATATTGGCATTAGTTTTTCAAATATGTGATTTCAATTTTTAATTCAGACCCTATGTATTTCATCTCATTTTTCCACTTTTCCTCGCACTTATATCAAAAAATAGTGTACGGTACACGTGTGAAAAAGAGGGAAATTAACTCGTGTGTTGACGTTTTCAGCGAGAGTCTCAGGTCACGCTACCCCTAATTTTGTTTGGAAAATAAGATGAAGCTTCTTCGATGTTACATAAAAGCGTGTGCAAATTATTTGCACCTTTCAACAGGCGCTCTTATGAGAAAACCTACTGAAAATAGTGATTTATATGAATAAATATCTCGACTTGTACATACGGAGGAACCTTTTAAAATTGCGTGAGCTATTTCTCTTTATGTAGTGCAAATTTGAAGGAATTCTATCGATAGAAAATTTAGCAATACAACGTTCTTAAGAATTAAGTTGCAATATTATTAGATAATGAATTTCAGAGCAAAGCGAAACAAACCTAAGACGCATGTTGTTCTCTTCGGAAAGATAACTCCATTGCGATTCCGGAGTTTTGACTCCACACAATTCGAAGGGTGGCGCCGTCGACGAATGCCACATTCGTAACACCGCTGCGGGACAACCACGCGCTGAAATTGTAAATGGATGAAATTTCTTCTTCTCGTACAAGTAAAAAAGGAAAAAATAATTCAAAAAATGGATGAATTCGTACCAGATTGTTCGCCCTCGACAGAGAATAGTTCAAAGTTCAAAAGTATCCGATGATTCGGTCGAACATTGATGAACCAGTTGCACGTTTTACTGGCAAGATTGCGGGCTGGCCTGTCATAATTGTTTGGAAAGTTTGGACTAGTTATTACACCAAAGTCGAGACTGCTAATATTTGAGCCGCAATCTGTAAAGAAAAAGTAAAAAAAAAAAAAAAACACATAAACTGAAAAGTTTATGAAATTCTCGTTTTTTCAAGCCCCTAGCCAGCCCAACGTGGTTAAACGGAATCCAACATTTAGCTAAAAGGAAAAAAAACGTAACCCACCTCCGAAAATGGATTTGGCCACTTCGAAAGTGTAGCGAGCCTTGAATCCGCTATAAACGAGTTCAGAGTCCGAGTGAAGAATAACTTTGAGACCGAGAGCCCCAAGATTCGATTCAACTGGACCCGGTGACGTCATCCAACAAAACCTACCTATCAATTTTTCCGTCGAGTCGCGATACATGTTGTAAATTTCGAGCCAGTCGTCTTGACACAATTCAGTTCTGTCGAATAATCAAATATTCATTGATAATCCATCTGGATTTACCGAACGCGCCATTTTCTTTGGCTAATAATCATTTCAAAGATAAAAAAAATCGTACTAATGAAATTTTTTATTCAACCCGTTTTCCCGTTAAAAAGAACGGGAAAATTTCGCGTTGATTAATAAACTAATGTGAGAAAACTCTGGTAAGAGAATCACTTTTAATATGAGCTCGGTTTTTCGATAGAAAAAATGAGAACGGTAACACGTAAGATTTGTCGAAAAATCTTATGGTTTTGAGTGTTTTTATCAATTACCCGTAATGTCCAACGGTCAAGTTGGTATTTCTCGTCCTGACTTTGAAGTGATCGAAGACGAGGGTAACTTGTTCGTTCGGTGTGGCCAGAAACAAATACGTACAGTTGGTATCGCTTGGATAATTGCTAGGATAACGTGGCGAATTGAATTCGCCTTTTTTGCGTGAGGAACTACGGTATGTGAAGGAGCAGGTACCGTCCGGTGCTGCTGTACCCGGTATCCTGTATTCCGTTTCGAAATTGTATCTGCGCAACGGAAATAAACATAAAAAACCTATCATCATTGGAATTCAACGGAAATGTATTTTTTCGCGAGCGAAGCTCGTTATTATTTTCCAATAACAATCGAAAGAATAAAACTAAATCGACACGAATGAGGCCCTAAATTGCCAAAATTTCGAAAATTCAATACATCATTAATGGTCTTTGATAGAAAAAGCTGACGATGGCTTTGAATCGGAACTGAAGTTTGATATAATTTTCTTCAACTTACTGTGCCTTGAAGCCTTTTCCTTGTTTCATTTCGCCGCTGCTGAAGACCATAACGAGACGTGGCCCGTCGCTAACTACGTGGCTCGGACTGCTCTCGGTGCCGCACATCTCGTAGTCAAATTTGTCGTAAGAGTCCGTCGCCTCTTGGCCTTTCAGGTAAATTTTTAAATAACCGTCTGTACATGCGGACCTGTTGATCAATCGAACGCGTTGCGAGTACGACGAGTACAACGAGTACGCGGATACGAAATTTTCGGAAAATAAAAAAAGTTTTGAGAGAAAAAAAAATTTCTTTCCGGATCCGATAAATTATTATTAAATTATATTGTTGTGAAAGAAAAAAAAGAGACGATACTTACTCTCCCTTGGCTTCGCCCTTCGTTATCTCAAAATTCAAAAAAGTCAGACGCACGCGCTCCAAATGTTGCGAGTCTTGCATCCCATAAACGAAGTAACGACAAACAACTTTTGTTATGTACGGAAAAGGATAATTTGGACTGACCACGAAACCCGACGATTTTTTTTGGCTCAAAATCTTCTGATCGCACTCCGAGCCACGTATGTGCATACCATTGTAGTTCGTTATGAAATCTGAAAAATTCAAGCATCCCGAATTTGTGTAGCTCGAAAATCGATCGATAAATTCTTATTCGACTTTGTGGAAATTTTAAACAAGACCGCCAATGATTTCTGGTCACCGACAAATCCATGCAGGCACTCGGCATTTATTCTCTATGCCAAAACTTTCATATAACTTTAATAATAATTTGAAGAAAAAAAAAATGAAATAATTTATTGATGAAAAAAATGGTAAAACTTGCCTAATTTGACGAAGCTCTCGGAAAATTCGAAAATTCCTTTGAATCCACGATTTTGCGTGTTAGCTGTACGTTCGAGAGTTACGAATAAGACCGTGAGATGATTTTGCGAGGAATATAGTACCAAATTTCGCTGTTGACCGCAATAAGTACCGATCACCGGCGATGTCGTGTTCGGACCGTCCAACACTTTAACGTAGTCGAATGGACAGCTGCAACATGCAAAAAATCCGTAAAAACTATGTCACATAATATTTTGGAGCTTTCTTCCTTGCTTTTTATGTATTACTTGAATAAATTTTGAAGAATTAAAACGAATGAATAACGTCAGCCTGGGAGCCTAAAAAATTGGGGAAACAATAAATAATGATGTTTACGTACTGCGGACCTCCGAAGAATAAGTCAAAGTCACGAAATTCGAGACGAACTCTTTGCTCCGGTTTCCCAATGAATGTGTAATTACAGGCGAGATCCTTTGGATAAGTTCCCGGATACGTTGGCGATAATATGTTTCCCGTACGTTTATTCACGGACTCTACAGTAAATGAGCACGGAGTGCTCGGAGCCGGAGTCCCGACTTCGTATTCGGCTAAAAAAAAAAACAACATTTTCGACAGCACTTTTTTATTTCAAAAAATATTCTTTTTTTTTTTTATTTTTATTTTCCAATAATTTTTTTTTCGTTTTTTTTTTTTTTGCCATCTGAGCAAATAGTTTTTCGTGATACTTACAGGCATTGATGAACGTGTATCGCCCGCTGAAGAGACTCGGCTCTGTGACATTTTTATCGGTGTAGAAGCTCAAGGCAAGACCCTGATAAAGTGAAACTCTTCTACGGGGTGGAATGGGCCCGCAATAACGTCCACCGAATGGTGTTTCTATCAACTTGGTCGTATTCTCCGATCGTATCTCCGTGTACACATCCATGTACTCGTGAACACATCTGCAATGATTTTTTCGCTTTTGGTTACTTTAATTTGGGTAAAAGTCTCTGCTAGTAAGATTTTATTCATTTTTCAAGGCAAACAGACTGGCGATGGGCGCGCGAGCCACACACACGTTCATTGAGCAAAAGGTGACATTTGCATAGCAGAATATTTCTTTCATTATTTCATTTCTCCTCATAATTTTTCCATTTTTTTTTTTTTTTTTTTTTTTTTTTTTTTTTTTTTTTTTTTTTTTTTTTTTTTTTTTTTTTTTTTTTTTTTTTTTTTTTTTTTTTTGATTTGAGCAACAATGACCGCTTGGGTGGCCGCTTATCCACGCACTGGCTCGCGTATCAATCGCTGAGCGGAAGGCAGTTTCCACTGAATTTCCGATGGTCATAACCAACGGAAACTCAATGAAAATATAAGCGTCTGTATCGACCAAGGTTTTCCACAGTTTCTATGGGGGAAACGCGCACAGGAAACCAGCCATGTGGTGTGGGGTAATTAAATCATTTCATTTTTAATTCATATTAATTTTTTTATTAATTTCTTTTCTTCTTTGGCCTTAATTCAAATAAATTGATGTACTTACGCAGGCAATTCCCCGACAGCGGATCCACTATGAAATATTAGCGTCGAAATATTAAAAATAAAGTAGTCTTTAAGAATCGATGAGGAAATTGTTTCAAGTACAGTTTCAAGAGGAAAGTACAAGAAATCAATTTTGTAGGTAATAAAATTGTTTACAAAAAAGTTTTCTACGATTTTCTTCTATTTCCAATAATTCAGACGTCGGAGCGGATTTGAGATATGACCTTGAAACGCGTTGACTCTACGCCCGATTTTTAAATCGCAAAATTCGTATATTACAGCGGAATCGAAAGCGTGTAAATGACAAAGATCTTTGTTAGGATAAGTTAATGCGATGAGAAGATTGCATGCAGCGTCAATTATAATGAATGGGTGAAAAAAAAAAAAAAAAAAAAAAAAAAAAAATATTCGACGAAAACTCACTCTGGCGGAGACCCACGGAGGCCAAAAGAAGTAAAGATGAGTTCCACGCGTTGTTCCTTGCCAGCGAAGAACGTGTAAACGCACTGCTGTGATTCACCCTCGGGATTGATCAAAGATGGTGCCTCGAATGTTCCATTTTGCGGGCCATCCGCAATGCTGACAAATTTCTGGTCACACTCTGTACGACAAAGAAAATACAAGAATAAATATAACATTTTTACTTTATCTCATCTTTCATCATTTTTTAAAATTATTATTGATTAATCAATAATAAATCGCATCCCCGACCCCAACGTCCTGGCCTAATAAATTACGTATGTGAATATAGTTTTGAATAAGAATTTTCAAACGTGCATAAAAATCGAGAAAATGAATTAACGTGTACGTAGAAAAAACGGAGGGAAAGAAACATATATAAAACGTACTTGGTGTTCTGGCAGTGGTGATGGGTCCCGGTGGAGGTGGCAGGGTCGGTACGTAGTCTTGCTGTGGCAGTGGCACATCAATTACCTCGCGGCCTGTTTTCCGACAGTTTTCGGAAGAGATCGCCGATTTTAAGTATCCCGTACAAGATCCACCGCCACCGGGAACACACCACACCACATTAATCATATCTTTATAACTCCATACATTATTCTAAGGCTTATTACAATCATTATTATAATTAGCTATCAATCATTACACTCGTTGTTATAAATAATTTTAATTAACATTATAAATTATAATAATTATTTAGGCTCCATTGTTTTACAACAATTTATAAGCAATTTACTAATTATAATTGTTATTATAATTAATTATTTAATTATTATTAAATTATTATTGACTTTTATTCATTATCTGATTTATGTGGAAATCGAGTAATGAAACTAATTCCTACATAATTAAAATAAATCTGAAGCATTTAACTCTGTGAGTGTCAAACTTGCTTGGTTATATACTTGGCTAATTTAAGAGAAAGAGATTTTATGATGGAAAGCAAGAGTGAAGGAAATCTCGATCGCTTATTCGTATAAAATTGCCAACGCCATTTATTCCTAATGTCAAAACTGGGTCAAGTTGACCCACAATAGTTGAACGAAATATTCGTTTTTATGGATCTTTGTATTTGTTATTTCGAGATGGAAATTGTTTAAACTTCTTGAATGAATATATTAACGCTTCATTCAATGCACAGAATATGTTGCATCTTTTTTTTCCTTTTCTCTGTGCGTTTCAGCGATCGTTTGGTAAGAGATAAAATAATTGAAAAAAATATGTATTTGTATGGTTATTGATCATGTTGAAATTTCCATCGTTGAAATGCAACAAAAATCTGTTTGTTTCGCGAGCAGAGCTCAGACTTATTTTTTAATATGTCGTCTAGAAATAAGAAACGGTCATATCGTGCGAGCCAAGAAGAAAATCGACACGAAAAATAGCGATAATATCGAAAATTCAATAAATAATTATGGGAAAAAAGATTTTTCGTTGAATCTCAACGTTGGAAACTTCATAGTCATGGTTATTGGAATAACCTGATCGTAACATACCTGTGCTGGTACGTGGACAGAGTAGCAGGAGGAATATGAAGGCAGGTGAAACGAAACTACTCCCAGAGGCATGCCAGAGTACCGAAGCCATACTGTGTCCTGCAAAAAGATTTTCTTTACAACCTTAAGACTGGGGGCCTTGATCTCTTTTCGGGCTTTCTTTATCGTTTTTTTTCTTCTTTCTTTTCTTCCTTTCCTCACTTTCTTCTCGTCAGATTTATTCTTTTTTCTCTTTTTTTTTTTTTTTACGCCGAACACGTTTTTCCCAGTGTCTCCTCAGTACAAAGTTGCAGCCAATTTTGCACGGTCGTTGAAACTTGACTTGAGGTTCATTCTTTTCTTTCCCTTTCGTCATCGTTTCGTATTTCTTTCTTTAGCCAATATGCTTACCATATCGTCAGTGTCGATTCCAGGTCCAGGAAGAACGAGGAAGTCTGATCCGGTCGATCATCTGAAAATCCCATAAAAATTCAGCATACAATGGGGAATACCTTAACGTATCGTTACAAATTCTCCAAATTCATTATTCCAACGTAAATCCGTGTGATTCTTTTCTTGAACAGAGTTCGTCATTGTTTTTCAATATTCGCGGTCGCGAAAAAAAAAGAGATCATCTCTTATTGCGAACGAAAAACAACGCCCCGACCCGAAAAATGGCCATAATAATATCAGCAGATGAAAGGCTTTTATTATTATCGGGTGAAACGTATGTCATTACGATCGTAAAATATTTCTGAAAAATGTAGTCTCGCTTAATTTGTTTGCTCGTTAAGGGGGGACAACTCGTTATTCGTACGAAAGCAAAAATATAAAAGGCACGACGAGAGCACGTGTATACGAAAGTTATACAAACGGGGCACATCTTCAAGGAGCAGCGGAATCGTGAGAGAGCCAAGAGAGAATGTGTATCATGCGCTGCGACGTAGGCCAAAGGAGGTAAATTATAGAGTGAGAAAAGGCGTACCACGCCCTCGACCAACACGTACCCTCCTCCTTTAACCCCTAGATTTTTCCCTTCTTATATCAGTTCCACACTCTTATTTCTCTCTGCTGCTCCTTTCCTTGTGCAAATCGCGATTTCGTGGCTCAGTAAAAGCAGCTGTGCGCGGACATGCTGCTACATAACCCAAGCTTATTACGATAATTCATTGTATTTTTTTCTCTCTGGCTCTATCAACCTCCCCCGGATTCACCATCAAATTCTCGTCCTATAATTCACTTTATCGAAATGTTCCGTTTTTTTCCCACAAAAACATTCAATAAAAATTACATTTTCGGAGACTCGGAATTTTTTTTTTTTTTCTCCCTCAAGACACGATTGAAAATTGCATTTTCCGAGACGTTATTAAAAAATTTGTCGGAAAGGCGGCAACCGCGGGTTGCCGCCTGAGCGGAGACTGATATGGGGGTAGATTTGATTTAAGAACGTAACAGAACGCGGCCCGAAGAGCAAAGGGCTAAAGTTCATGATTGACTGGAGCGATTTGTGGTTTTTTTGTTTTCCGACTGTCAACGATAAAACGGGTTAATTATATGACTCTGAAGTTTAGCAGCAAGCGGAAATCGTTTTTGCTGAAAATCGTCCCGTGAAAGACGAAGAAAAAGTCGGATGATAAGCGTATGGCCTTAAATGGTGCCGCAAAGTTTGTTTGCCGCGTTGAGACAGAGAACTAATACGCCGCGTCATTAAGAAATGAGACGCAGCAGCGAAGAAGAGACGGTCGAGAGAGAGAGAGAGAGAGAGAGGCGAGGAGGAAGAGAAAAAGGACGCGATATATTAATTTAGCCACGCCCCGCTCGCAACCCCTTCTGATTAGAGAGGTCAATAAGCGTTGTTTTTCCCCGTAGGATGACTGAAAAACAAACCCGTAGCCTATTTCGTCGGTAGATCGATCGTTGCAACTCGACCGAACAATCCCAGTTGGCATAAAACTCATCGCCCGAGATTTTCAAGGAAAAAAAAAGGTTTATCCGCATCTTTGGTATAAAAGGGACGCGGGGTGGCAAAGAGACGACCAACGAGGACACGCTGCGGATGGCAAGCATGGGAAGAAAGCATCACGGGCCGAGGAAAAATACTTTTTTTCAAGGCCTGCCTGCAGCAGCTTTCCTTTTGGTGAATTTTCGTGCAGTGAGCGCGGATCGAGGCATTCTCATAAAAGGAAAGAAAGAAAGAAAAAAAAATAAAAAGAGCTTAGGTCTGAAGTGAAATTTTGGAAATTGGACGTCGCGTGTGGCTTCGAATTAAAATTTATTCGAGACATATGCTTTGACGCTAACAATAGCGCAACCTTGGCAGAGGTCGCATCTCACGTTTGTCCAGCGGAAACTTTAAAACTTTATTTATACCATGTCCAAGTGTCGGTTAAAAAATCTGTGTTTGTTAAAAAACTATTCGCGTGGAAAAAAAAAGTCGACGCATGCTACAGTGCGTTTTGACATTAATTCAAATTGGACGGGGTGAGATGTTAACAGTTGCGAAAAACAAGTATGTAGGACTAAAACTCTTATCAGATTATAGTATGACCTTTTCAAGGATATACTATGGCGGTGCAGATTTTTAAGATTCATGAAAAAATGTAAATGACGATAGGGGAATATATTTACATTCAACAGCGTTTACCGCGAATTAAAAGACGATTATGACTCGAGTATAGTGTTTTTCAGACTTTATACATGACGTTTACGTATAACCTGATGCTTGAAAGGGTTTTTCCTTAAGGTAAAAATGTTGCTTCGAGCAGAGATATGCTCGGTAAATAAGCAGAACATGTTGACGTGTTTGAAAAAATGTTTTGCACGCTCTTAAAAACCTGCTGTTCTAGTTGATAAAATAAATGTCCTGGGTGGCGTTATTGCGAAGAAATTCACCGACGCGCTTTGGGAAATGGCAAAAAAAACGTTTACGTCGCCGCCATGAGAGGTTCTCGGGTAATGGAAAAAAAAAAAGGAATTTTATCGGAGAGTCAAATAAGAATGGGATAAAATGAGGGGAAATACGAGGGTGAAAGGAATTGAGAAGAACCGCGCCCATGCACTCGCGGCAAGGATGCTTCGCGAGCTTTGGTATGGTCAATAGTTCTCGCCGCCGCGCTTTGGGTGTGCGGCACATCGGCACATACGTCGTCTCGCGCGTGCTTCCCGATAATGGAGGACACTCCTTCGAGATATCGAATTCAAGGCTCCTTGATCCAACCCTCTCCCTCCCCGTGAAAACATGAGAAAAAAAAAAATACATAAAAACCCTTTTCTTCGATATTTTCAACTCATTTCCTCCATTTTAACATTCGCCATCAGATTTTTCCTTTCTTCCGGCAACAAAGTAACTGGCTTATTTTTGTTTCTCTAATTTCCTTTAATTTTCATACGAAAGAAAAACCACAACTTTTCGACGGATTTCGACAAATTCGATAAATATTCATCCCCATTTTGTATAATCGTCGACGAGTCGATTATTTTCACTCCGAAGAGGACAAACACGCCAATTTATTCCACGAAGCAGACACTGATTTTCTTCGTAGAATTTGTTTACTTCCATTATTTTCTCCCTATTCGCACTCATGCCGAATATCCGATACCCTTTATTTTCCTCGATTTATTATTTCCTTCGTTATTAGAGGAAGTAACTCACGCGTAACGCGCGAGGAATACCGCGACCAACTCTTTTCGTAGCAGGCACACACTTGGTCAACACCGCGCGCGCGACCAGTTACTTTTTCCCGTGAGAAATGACGAGTGCCGAGCACGAGAAAGACCGAGAGCGTGAGCGAGACAGAGAAAAAGCACAGATAGCGCGTTAACCTCCGTGTGAAGGGGTGCGCGCGCACACACACACACACAGTATAACAAAGCTTCGATCTAATCATACGTACGTAACAGAGACGAAACGTGGGTGTGTAAGACACCAAAAAAATCGTACACCAAGACTTTTCAAAATATTTTTCGCGATTCGCTGTAAACTTTAGAAAAATTACAAACAAATTTGCCTGTGAACTATACAAACCGGGCTAAATAACAATTATTCAATATAAATATATATTATAATATAATATAATAGTAATAAATTCAACAAGAGAAGCCACTTTTTTTGTTTTTTGTTTTTCGTTTTTCATGCCAAAAACAATGGCGAAGAACAAATTAAATTTCATAAAGGTTTATTAGTGCTTGGGAAAACACGATTGAAATACCAGAGAGTGCTCGAAAACTGACTTGGGAATGTAATTCGACGTTTGTACATATTTTTGTAGTTTTAGGATTAAAAATTCCGCAACGAAGATCCGGAAATGATTAATCCTGTCGTTAAAAAAAAAGGAAATAGGAAATGATGGAAAAAAAAATACGGTTCATTTCGAGAATGAAATATTTGGTTTTATTTTTTTGCAAAAAAATCGGCAATTTTCCGAAAATCGGACCGGTAACCTCACAAAGTTTAATACTTATTGTGATGCGCCGATCGCTTCATATCACATACAGAATTTTCCGGATATACATTTTAAATTCCGAATGCCCAAAGCTATTCAAAAGGATTGGAAAATTGGTCAAACAATGTATTCGGTTTGTTGTTTTGTCGCGACGAGCCAGTGCGATTACGCCGAATGAAAAGAAAGAGGTGACCTACCGTTGAGGAATTTGGTGCATGGTCCTCGGAACGCGAAGGGCGAAAAAGGTCACTGCGATGCAAACACGAGCGCCGAATAAATAATTAAAAGAAAAGAACGAACGCACTGGTGATGAAAAATTGAGCGAATTTTAAATACAAACACAGAAAATCGTTGATAATGTTTACGTTGAGGACGACGAAATTGAATAAAGCTCAAAACATACACACGATGCTAACGATATATTATTTTAGTGTAGAAATAATAAACGCAAGTTTTTTCTCACCCCGCCCGTGGCGCCCGAAGGGAGACGCGATGCTTCGAGAAAAAAGTAAACAAGACGTCGAGGAGGGAAAAGAAAGAAACAATAAAAACACAACGTATCATTTAATCGACGCGGTTTTTCAGAGCATTTTGTCAGGCAAAGAGGACACACGCGCACAACAGTCGTTTGAGAACGAAAGATTCGTCGAAATTTTTCGTCCTATATTCAGTTATTAGAGGGACGTTCTTTTTTTATTCCGATTACCCGAAAACGTCGATGAAATTTATTAGCAATTTTTTCCGCACGATTCTTTTTATTAAATTATTTATTTTGTTATTATTAACAACAAAGAGCAGCAGCGAGGAGCCTCCGCCTCCCGTCACCCTCTAACTAGAGCAGCATCCTCCTCAAAGGATCGACACTGGCATAGTAAAAAACACTGGGCGCCACGATCTTAGCTCGAAACATTTTGCAAACTTGATAACGTCCGTTGGAAAGTTTAACGGTGAAACAATAATTACTTCTATACACCATGACACTTAATGTCTACGAGTAGAAAGAGCCTCGCCCGTAAAAGGTAAGCGATATGCAGCAGCAGCAGCAGCAGCAGCAGCAGCAGCAGCAGCAGCCGAGGAAACAAACCAACTGTCCTCTGCTTTTCTCTTCGTTTTAGATTATATATATATACACATACACATATTTATATATAAATAAATAATGATATATATGTACGTATTTGTAAATATATACAAAGCTATATATATATATATATATATGTGTGTGTGTGTATATATGTGTATATAGATTTATGTATATATGTATATAATCGCGGTGACGTTTAACGCGTTACGAGGTACACCCACAACTAGCCAAGCAACATCCTCCAAACTCGCGCGATTGTACTTTCTCGCAAGATGAGCTTCGGCGACTCGGCACACTCATCTCCCTCCCCTACCTCGGCCGCTTCCTCACCACCCCACTCTGTCGTGTCTTTCTTCACTGACGCGCCGCGACACACACGCACACCACTTCTTCGCCTGCTCGCGCTTCAAACCACCCCGCAGTATCGCTTCTTTCTCGATATCTTGCCACAGCGACGCTTCTGTTTTCGCGCAACGTTTTCAACCAACACGCCCCTACTGACCCCGCTGTACTGACCAACTTTCCTCGCAACGTACAGAGGGCGCCCCGACTAGCCGCCACCCCTGTTGTCAACTATTCCGATAGACAGGGTGACTTAAAAATTGCGTTATACTGTTATTCCGTTGAAGAAAGACGTTGCGACGATAAATCCGAATGATATTTGAAAACTTTTAATGGACTGGCCTTTTTCTTTATTACTTGTTTATTGATTACGTCTTTTAAAATCGTGCCCCAACTCCGATGCTTTTCTCACCCCGTATAAATCGCTGTATACAGCGATATGTTTGTGTATAAAAACGTTATTGATCGCCAAAGCGCAAGCGCCAACTACCCAAGCTAACGCGATACTGCCGATATTACTCTTTCCATCTGGTTCTTTCGCCACAGCATCGCTCTATACTGCTATAGAAAATTGCTTCCCTCATCATGACTTTTGCCATTTTTTTTCCCAATCTGTAAGGGTTTTTCTTTTAATTTTTCGATTAATTGGATCTTTTATTAGCAATTATATTTTTTATCGTACAACCGTGAGAAAAATAATAACAATAACATTATAAATTTAGCGCCGAACACGATATACTTTTAGAAGTTTAACGCAGTTTGATTTTTTCAAATGCTCATCGATGCGCTCTGCGAACATCATCTGCGCTAGCACGAAAGGATCCAGTTTGTGTGATAAAAAACCAATATTTTTAATATAAAATTTATTCCTCAACCCGTTTTCCTGTTAAAACATGCACTTTCAAGTTTCTGCAACGTCATAAAGGGACTATTTCAGAGTGCGGCAGTGCTCGCGTTATGCTTATTTTCCTTTTTTTCAGTAAAACATTAAATTATTTAATTTACTATAGAACCAATCTCCAAAACACAACAGATCGGATTGATAATTTTATTACCGATAAAAAGAACTGTGGGAAACTGCAAAGCGTTGAGTCGACTCGGCTGACCCGCGGGCACACGTTCGCGTAGTATAGGGTACGAGACCGGCTTATGCATGACTTCAGGGACCTCTCGTCATAGAGGACAATGCGAATCAGGTGGGGGCACATCGACGGTCGGTCGAGTAGATCCCTTACGGTAACTCGGTGTAAAAATACGTTTTCACTGCATATTTTTTCGACGAAAATAATGCTTTACCGCCGCGTTTATTATTTAATTTTTTGGCTTACAGCTTGTCTGCGTATGATAAGAATTCTTGTTATCTCACTAGAATTTCGGAATATATAGGAATCTGTGAGGGTTCATCAAATCGAATTCGTATTCTCGATGGACGAGTGAAATTATTATAATTTATATATCTACTCGAATTCGTGAAGAATGAGGAGAAATATTTCCAGCGATTGATTGTAGAAGATACACATTTGCGAGAACCAAACAAATAAATTTTAGCCTAAATAAAATAATTTGCAACGCACGCGTAAACCAACAACGGCGTTTGAATTTGGTGCATGCGTAATACTAGCATGCAGAGCGGCGTGCGCAAGCGTCAGGCGGCGTTGTTGGTAGCTCCTCTCGTCGGGGCGTGTTGCAACTAAAATTTGAAAATTGAAGATCCCCCCGTGATGGAGAGGGCGGCGGCACCGCGGCAGAAAGTCAACGGTTTGCGATGCTCGCCGACGTTGTTGCCCGCTCGTTCTTGTTTATCCAGCCTTTTAGCGGCTTACTTGTAAACTCAAAGAGACTCGGCACTCGGAGTAAAAAGTGTCGGTGAGATTCGTGATAATTCGGTGATTCAGTGGGATTTGATAGAAAAAATTAAGGACCGGCATAAAATTATTGAGTTGCGGCGAGTTGCAATTACGAAATCAACTGTCAGCAGCAGGCTTGGTGGTGATCGAGGAGGCTGACACGGATTGTGGAAGGTGAAAATAACTCAACAGGAGGATCTGCGAGGAGAATCCGTAAGCGGGAAAATCAAAGAACGCGACAAGTCGATCCGCGACGATAATCGAGGATGGTTTTCAACAAGCGCGACCTCGAGAAGGCCTTCTCGCCGAACAAGGCGCGGAGAATCGTCAAGAAAATAGGTACAACATCCGGCGGGGCTTCGAGTTTAAAGCCAAGCACGAGCGGCAGTACGGACGGTCTCCGGAGCGACAATGGTTCAGGGGCAAAGAGTATACGCGTTATAGTAAGAGTAAGACCACCCAATGAGAAAGAAGTTCAACGAGAGAATCATCGTTCGGTCATCAAAGTCATTGACGACAAAATGCTTATATTTGATCCGAAAGAGGAGGAGAGTCCCTTTTTCTACAGGGGCGTTGCCCAGAAAGGTAGAGACTTGCTCAAGAAGCAAAACAAAGAATTGGAATTTATGTTTGACAGAGTCTTCGACGACAGTTGCACAAACTCCCAAGTTTTCATCGGCACGACCAAAGAAATAATTGCCAGTCTCTTGGACGGCTACAATTGTTCCGTCTTTGCATACGGGGCTACGGGAGCAGGCAAGACGCACACCATGTTGGGAAACGACCAAGATCCGGGCATAACGTTCCGCACAATGTCTGAGCTTTTTGCTCAGATAGAGTCTCAGAGCGACGACAGAGATTTCAACTTGGGAGTGACCTATCTCGAGGTTTACAACGAAAATGTTTGCGACTTGCTGCACAAATCGGGTCCGCTCGCCATCAGAGACGACGGCAGGCACGGAATTATCGTCGCCGGCTTAAAAATCATAACTATCCACAGTCCCGACGAACTGCTGACCCTACTCGCCAGAGGCAACAAAAATCGTACGCAGCATCCGACAGACGCCAACGAAGAGAGCAGTCGCAGTCACGCCGTTTTTCAGGCAAGTTTTTTTTCTTATTTCATTCCGTTTGACTCGAGTTTTTCAACTTTTTCCGTGCTGCAATTCAATGTTTTTGCGAGTATTGATCGAGTTATAACGATGTTTTTTTCGACTCTAGGTATACGTGAATATAACAAACAAGCTGGACGGTCAAAAGAAGCACGTGAAATTGTCGATGATAGATTTGGCCGGATCGGAGAGAGCCTCGGCAACGGGATGCAAAGGGGCGCGTTTCAAGGAAGGAGCCAATATCAACAAATCGCTTCTGGCGCTTGGAAATTGTATAAATAATCTTGCCGATGGGATAAAACACATACCCTACAGAGACTCGAAACTTACGCGTTTGCTGAAAGATTCTCTGGGTGGTAATTGTCAGACGGTAATGATTGCGAACGTCGGGCCTTCGAGTCTGAGCTTCGAGGACACGTACAATACCCTCAGATACGCCAATAGAGCCAAAAAAATAAAATTAAACATCAAGAAGAACATAGTCTCTTGCCAGATGCACGTCACCGGTTACGTTAAGATGGTGGAGGAGCAAAAGAAGGAAATCGAGATGCTGAAGGAAAAGTTGTTGGCTCTGGAAAGGGAGCAAACTGGGCAAAAGAGGATGGATGGCGGCTCGCCGCATACGCGAGCGACCATCCAAGATCCCAGAGCCGATGAGCTCGAGAGGGAATTTGCCGAGATCCGAGAAAACATTATTCAACTGTATCGCTCGAGAGGCCAGCTCAACGAGAAGATATTGTCTTTGCAGAGCGCGGACAAGATTCTCTGTTGCAGAATCCAGTACAAAATAGCGGCGGACAAGAGGCTGCGAAATTTAACAGCGACGGTCGACGCGATGAGCCACGAGGAGCAAAACGCCAGTGGAAAATCTCGCGTCAACAAATCGCTCTCGCATTTCAAGCGTCAACGCCAAGTCGTTGAGCTTCAGATGCAATCGGTCTGGAACGATCTGCAATCGATCGAGACGCAAATCGAAGCGCTTAACGCGACCCTCGCAACGAAAAAATACGCGGACAAGATGTTGCAACCGAACGAGCTCGAACGATGCGAAATCGAGAAAATTCGTTATCAGCAACAATACGAACATGCGAAAAAAGTGAGCAGCCTTCAACAGTGCGAAATGCAGTCGATCGACACGATCGTCCGTACCATGAGTTCGACCCTCCAAAATTATTACAACATGATGCGGGGCTATGGAACTATGACGGATAAAATGAAGCTCGAATTCAAGCAATTGGTCAAGTCTCTCGAAGGTGTCCGTAACATCAAATGGGCCGAATCGGAAACCGAAAAATATTCACCGGCGGAGGATTCTTACGTTCTTACCTGTCTCAGTACGGAGGAGCTCGACGATCCATTGAACAGCCAAATGCCGATTTATCGAGCTTCTTACCTCGAGGACGAGCAACCGAAACCCTTGACGATCCTGCGGAACGGCGAGGCTACTACGCCGCCACCGCGAGATTCCGAAAAGCCTCCGACTACTGATTCGCCAGCTCGAGTTTCCTTGAACTCAACGATGACCCTCGACGATGAGACTCGAACGAGCCAAGAAACGAGAGACGAAGAACCAGCAATGCCCGGCACAGCCGACACCACCGCCACAGCCATCAAGGCCAATCAACTAAACAACACGTTCAATCTAATGGAAAACAAATCGGCGAAGAAACGGACCATCGCCGATAAAACGAGCAGCCAGACGCCCGTAAAACAAGCGAAGAAAATCTCGCCGAAGCAGCGGCCACTGACCAACGGCGGCACCGCGTCGACGAACACCGGAAAAGAAAACAACAACGGCTGCCCGCCCAACGGAAGCGGCAAACCTGCCTCGGTCATGAGCGCCAAGAGCATAGCCATTCTGAACAAACTCAAAGCCGACAGACTGAAACTGTTGCCGCAATTGTCGAGCACGCCCGCGGAAAGCGGAACAGGCGACGGTTCGCTCTGCAACAAAGTTGTCAGAGTAAAAGAGCGCCGAGGACTCGTCGGTGCGTCACATCCGTATCAGAAAGCCAAGCCAAAGTGAGTTGACCTCCGTTATTTTTCCATTCACCATTCACCATTATCGTTCCTCACAATGACAACAACGTTGCGTATGAGTCCAATGCGTTGCACGCACGTTCCTTATTTTCCATCCAATCGAGTCCCAACGATACCCATTTTATTCACAAAACGATGCATTTTTTTTCCAGAACTACCTCGAGCGCGCCATCCTCTAGAGTACCCTGGTAGGCAATTCATTATCCCCGTTACCCTCCCACGCGCTCGAGCGCGGCCAAACATTTGAAATACCATTTTTACACTCAAATTTATTTTCAAGATAAAAACTGTATATATCTATATATATTAAATGTACACCAGAGAAGACTTAACAGAACTGATATATAGTATAGAGGTCGGACAATAAACAATGTATAACTATTTTATACTCCTGGCCTCGTCTGCACCAGGCGCTTGCGAGCGATCAAGAGGCTAACGCCCCGAACGGAATCGGTTGTTACAGCCCAACAAACGAAAAAAAAAATTTTATCGTGACAGCATGAAGATGCGACTAATTATTCACGACCCTGGAATGATTACCTTTTCTATTGTCGTTGCGTTGTTTTTGTTGCCGTTCCCCATTCAATCCGCAATGCCGGTTTATGACAATGATCAAACTTCAAATTGACACTATTTTTATAAGCTATTCATGTTATACACACACGCTATAAGAGAAGGAGAGTAATAGTATTAGCCGTTTTGTATTTTGATAAAAACTACGATTAAAATGTATGCTTTTCTGAATTTTTTAGAAATACAGCTATTGAAATATTTATGCAGATGAAATTTTGTCCCGTGATTGTCTAGCCGAGTGGGGGGGCATCAACCAAGCTTCGTTTTTCCGCTGCTAGCCTTCAGAACCGGGAATATTGCATGATTGCTCAGTGTGTCCTTGAAAATGGAAAATAATAATTAGGGCGATTTGGAGGAAAAAAAAAACGGAAATTTATGTTGGTGCTCGACAGCGTACTCACGTATTCGTCGAGAGCACGAAGAACGAGCTTCACTGAATCGGAGATTCCAGGCTCTGCGGGCAATTGACGATTGCTTACGATCGATGGAATTATCGATCTCGATCGATCGAACAAGGAGGCGAACGAGTGCAGCAGAAATGCGAGAAATGCCAGAGACGCTAGGACACTTACCGTATCGATGGCGCTGTAACATTTGTTTTTTGTTTTTTGTTTTTTCGTGGTTTTTGCTTCCTCATAGAGGAAGCTATGTGATAGTGAAAATATTTTTTTTCCAGTTTTCAATGTCATTGTACTCAAAATGTTCCAAAACATCGAAAAATGATATCTAGAAAAAATGTTCGGATGTGTGTGTGTCTATGTTTTGGCACTGAAAAATTCAAACGCTTATAACTCCCGGAAGGTTTGAGTTACGGAGTCCCCGTTTTGCACAGATGTTGATCTGCACCGGCTCTTCGGAAGCTGAGAATTTTGTCGGGATCGATAGAAAATTATGAATTCTACGGTATTTTGAAATTTCCGAAAAAAATCTGTAATCACTATAACTTGCGCAAATTTCAAGATTTACTATCAATTTTTTTTTTTTTTTTTTTTCTTATTTTACGAAAATTTGAGATTTTCGAAAAATCGTCCAACCGTATTCAATTCTGTAAATTTTTCGAAATATTGTGTATAAGTTTGTTTTTCCTCATTACTTTCTAGAAAAGTTGTAAAAACTATATAATTCAAATGCTTATAGAAAAAAAGCTGCAAATTATTTAGACTCAATGAAGGAAACGAAGGAATAAGAAACTCACGGGTACAATGCCGGAGCCATGTGTCCGACTCCGTAGGCACCACCGTAATAGCTGCGAGCCTCCAGGCCAGTTTCTCCCTTGGTTCGATACATCGACGTGGCCCGATCAACAGGTTCGTGAGCTTTTTCATCGCCTCGTAACATTCCGACGTAATGACAGATCGGAGAATTTGGACACAGCGAGGAATCGTGGAACGCGCTTTTTATCATCGCATAAAAGTCTCTCGAGTCGTTTTGGTTCGAGCCCTTAGCAACAGCAACGCACAATGTCGCGACTAACAAATTTATCGATCTCATTTTTCTGTGGGTAACAGCGAAAAATTATTTTCAACACATTTTTATGACTAATTCTCCGAAAAGGCAGAAAACGTTTTTGCTCGTTTTTATTGAAACGTTTTTTTTTTTCTCACATTTACTTTGGTACATTGTGCCGAGGCAACGAGTACATATTTTCTTAGACACTGTCGATTCGAGAGAATATACTTGCGTGATAATCAAGATCAAGCCCCTGCAAATCCCAATCTCGGAGCTCGTGAAACTCTCATTTCATCCGCATCACTTCCGAACTTGGGACAATGTTATAAAAACGTAACTTGATCATATTTCCACTGCTTATATATCGAAAAAAAAACCAAAACTGGTGGCCCATTGTCTCGGAGCCGCTCCACTTGGCCTCCCAGAATTACGATTATATTCAAGAAGACGAAAAATAGAGTGCGACGGTTCAGAGGCTTGCTCCGTGACGGAGGGAGGAACGAGCGCGGCACGCGACGATCATTCACAGCGACTGGATCCACTGATTGCGACTCTATAGTGCGGATTATCCTCGCTCATTTGGTCGAAACAATCGGAACGACTTCCGCTCGTTATTCTTCGCAATTGAATTTATTTATTCGGACAAATGTAAAAACCGGGTAAATAATGTAAACGGGTGAGAGACGAGATTTAACGTTTCTAGCATGATTTATTCTCAATTCGAAGCTTTAAGATGCAGCAGATTCTTGACCGCGAGACGATATTTGTTCAAGGCGTGTCCGTCCTCGCCGTTATTTATGAGATCGGAAACAGCGATTTTGTATTCTGTGACATGCGGTATTGTCTCGTAATCGAGATCCTCCGGAGGGGGATTTGGCCACGAATGTGTGCTCACTAGAGTTACGCGACTCTTGTGTTTGTCCCAGTCGTAATACTCCATATCCGCGAGGGTCTTTTCAGCTTCCCACGGCTCGATTCGCTGCAACGATGAGAAATTTTCATCAATTCAAAAGGATTTTACCAAAGCATGGTAATATTTCATTAATATTCTTTTGAAAATAGCGGAAAGTCACATTTTTTGCTGAATTTTAGATTAAAAATTACTATGCATCTCTTAGAGGTTCTCTGGTACCTTGTCGCACCTCTAACGGATTTTAACGAAAACAGTTATTTTTTTATCAATACTTTGAAATTTTGGACAAAATTTGCCAATTTTCACCCATTTTTGGATGAAAAATAACTACTTGCTGAGGCTCTCGGAGGGTCGATATGGTTCCAGGTAACTATGATGATATAGTAAGTTTCCATATAATTTCAATTCTGCGTATATTTCGAAGGATTTTCGTTGGAACGTGACACAATCGCAATTCTTTTCAAGCAGGTTTATGGAGCAAGCCGGCTTATTTACCAAAGCTTCGTTGTATACGGCGGTCAGAAGATACTCGGCATATTCCAGATTCTGTTTTCTCGTGGGACATCTATCCGCTGTGATCGTGATGAGATCGGTTTGCGGATTATGTCGGTCGCCGAGCAGCCTCAAAATTTTATCCCTTGCCCGAGCATCCAGCGTCAGGGACGAAAGTTTGACTCGCAAACTAACGATCCGGGCGAGAGGATCTCTGATGCTGGGGCCGGAGTAACAGTAGTCGCTGGTTATCACTTCGAGGGGGAAGTGTTTAACGCGTTTTTCTTCCGTCTCCAGTCCCTGCGGCCACTGGGTACAAAACCGTTTAAGCGCTTCGCAATGTTTCTCCACCGCGGGTGGAGTCAAATGCAGAAAATTTGGGATTTTCATGAGTTCCGCATTGCCGAATTTGTTCGGCGGCGCTTCTTTTTTTTTTGGATAGCCTTGTCGAATCGGCAAAGGCACCACCGCCGGATGGAAGGTTCGCGGACCCGGCCAGACCGACGACCAATCCTGATCCGTTGGCATTTGGTTCGCTCGTGGCGGTGGAACAACTTGTTTACGTTTTTGAATCTGCTTGACCGTTTCTCTCTTCGGAATAAGTTCGAGCACACGGAAGTCACCTAAAAATGCAGGCTTCGTTAGGCCGGGGATCGAAGAATCGAGGGGGGTGCGTGTGAGACGCGAAAAACAGGTGACTTGCGTTTTTCATAATTAAACTTTTCTTTTCCCCATCGACAATTCCAATACTTTTTTCTTTACAAACGTAATTCGCTGCTTCTCGATAATTTTGGAAACTCTGGCGTATTGTTAATTTCGAACAAGGGGAACGAAGAGGTTAGGACCAGGCTGAATTTTACTAACCGAGAACTCGGGTATCTGGTTGAGGAGCTGTCGCGTATGCTGCCGATGCATTTGAAACTCTAGATATTGCGGAGAAGACATTCTTCTCTCCCAAACGGATCAACACTGACATTTTTAATAATTCATTCAACAATAACATCGAGTTTCCGAGCTTGTGGAGTTACAAAACACCAGGAAAATGGGAAAACGAAACACGTTCCGATTTCGCTCGTTTCCACGGTTCGCTCTGTCCCAATTCGTTGTTCCCGACGTTGCAACACACACACGGATTGTTGTGTAGGTGTGTAGGTTATGTACGCCTCGTCGCAATCGCACATACGCAACAGACGACGCAAGTTTATTTTTAATGGTGACGTTCAGCTGATTTCCCATAATAATAACGTAGGAGTGTTGCACTGTGAGCAGTAAAACCCGTAATGGCGTCTCCACGACCGAAATCTCCTCGTCCACCAAATGCGACGAAAAAGGACGACAAGGAAGAAAGTTTCTGGGACAAAATTGGCACATTGGGACGCAAGAAAAGAATAAAGGAAGGTTAGAATGATGGCTGCAAAATAAACTCGCAGACTTTTTTCCTACGGTTAATATTTCCATTCGTCCGGAAACGTCCGAATCGACTTCGCCTTATAAGGCATTGCAAAGCAACGAAACAATTCGTAGCCATCAGCTTTTTCTTTTGCAACAAAACAAATTCATAAATATAGCAACTCGTTCGCAGTGCAGGAAGTTCAGGAAGAAGGTAAATATGCGATCGACTCGCCCGGGTACGCGGCAAATCCGGACATGCCACCGGAGGATTATGCACTGGATGAAAACGAGGAAAGATCCATGATCGAACCCAGAGCTCTGGAAAACTCCAAACTCAAGGAACTCGTCTTTGTTCTTATGGAATGGATCAACGACGAACTCGCCGATCAGAGAATCATTGTCAAGGACATCGCCGAAGATCTTTACGACGGACAAGTGCTCCAGAAATTGATAGGTAAATTCATCTTCATTTTATTGATAAATCAGACATTCCCCTTGGTTTTTCTTCTTGAAAAATGGTTTGCATGAAAAATCATTCATTCCCTTGGGAAAAAAGACAAGAAAAAAAAAAGCGTGAAATAAGAGAAACGTATGTTGCAGAGAAATTGACGGGCGAGAAGCTGGACGTGCCGGAAGTGACCCAATCGGAAGAAGGACAAAAGCAAAAGCTCGAAGTGGTATTATCGGCCGTGAATCGGATCCTCGGCCGTTATCCTCCGTACAAATGGAGCGTCGAGTCGGTGCATTCGAGAAACATTGTCGCAATTTTGCACTTGTTGGTCGGACTGGCTCGTCAATTTCGAGCACCGGTCAGACTTCCGGAAAGAGTCGCCGTCCAATTAGTCGTTGTACGAAAAAAGGACGGGCAATTGATTCACAGAACCGTTAGAGAAGAAATCACCTCGACTTACGACGATTTGGGGATGCGCTGCGAACGTGACGCGTTCGACGTACTTTTCGATCATCCGCACGACAAGCTCAGTGTCGTGAAAAAAGTGAGCGAGCGTCGCTTCTTCCTCCTAATTGTTTGCAATCCCGAAAATTTTCGTCTTCGAATCTATCGTTACTCGTTTCTTCACAGTCGCTCGTCTCGTTCGTCAATAAACAGCTGAGCAAAGTTCACTTGGAAGTGACGGATCTGGACAACCAGTTTCACGACGGAGTTTTCCTCACGCTGCTCCTCGGGCTCCTCGAAGGATTCTTCGTCCCTCTCGGCAATTTCCATTTGACCCCAAAAAGCCATGATCAAAAAGTTCACAACGTTTCTTTCGCGTTTGACCTCATGCAGGACGTTGGATTGCCGAAGCCGAAAGCTCGTCCCGAAGGTAAGCACCAAAGGCTCGCCTTCTCTCAGTGCTTCGCCGGACCCCCCCCCCGCCCCCCGCCCCCCCACCCCCCCCCCCCCCCCCCCCCTCAAAATCAACGCTCCGCGTCCTTTACAATCTCTTCACAAAGTACAAAGGAGTCAATTGAGAAAGGAGGCAATCTTTACTAACCAAAGAAGCAAAAGAGACGTAATTGGCGCGGATCGTCGAACGTTGCTGGTAGAAAAAGAGATCGAGACACTGCCATTTTAAAGCTTATGAAACATTTAAAACTGTCCGGAACAAGTTGACCGAACGGTACTAGGGTAAAAAAAGAAAAACTCGATTGAGCCGAATCTAAAAAACCATAATATTATTATTATTTATAACCCGTGAAATAGCAAACAACACGAATATATTTTTTGTATGTGTTTTACGGAAATACTTAACGGATGTAAGGATCATGGTCAGCTTGCCACGTCCAGCCCCTGTGTGCCTTTTTATATAACTATATTTATATGTAAACGCGATCAACTCTCAATCATGTATTTTTTATCAATTCCATAAATTTATAGTATCGACCATTGAGCCTCCGTAAACGCACATGGTTCTGAAGTGTCGCGCTCCATCAATTCAGCGAATGCTGTGAATTTTTCGTGTCGATTACCATCAAATTACAATAAGAATATATTTTGCGGAATTTTTTCACATTTTCTTCAGACACCCCAGAGCCCCCCGTGTGTGTCTACGGAGGGCAAATACTAATAAAATACTTGAATAAAATTGGAACCACGTTTATTTTTTGAGGATAGTTCGAAACCGAGTTTGTTGCTGGAGGGCCCGTAATTAATACCACCAGCTAATTCGTAATCAGTGGAAGATTCTTTAATTATTTTTTGGTGACAAAAAATGAAGACTTTACATATAAATAATATATGTAAGACGCACGTGAAGCAAATGTTTTATTGTTATTTTGATTGCGTCGATTTAATCTCGCGTAGAAAATGCATATCGCTAAAAAGTTTCATTAGGCACTGAGGGGCTTGATTTGTTTTTTTTGTTAGCGTCGCGAGTAGCGCCCAAAGTGCCACCGAATCGACTATAAATCAAGGATGCGTTTTGAATCGAGAGGAACCAACGATAAAAAATAAGAAATAAATATGATGCTTTTAACAATTGAAGAAAAATGTATTTTCTTCGTAGTTGAGTGGAAGAAAACGATGCGTATCTTTGGTTCAGTGATTTGTCTCGATGTAGGCACTACGATTTTTTAAACGATTACCCTCACCGCGCGGACCCCTCTTACGGACTACGATTGTATACAATTATAATTACACGAAAGGGGCCGGAACGAGAATGTTTTAAAAAAGTAAACATGGCTTCACATTCGCCGAAAAAGAAACTGTACATCTAACGTATGGCTCAGAAAAAAACAATGCTTTTGTGAATATTCTCGCCCGTAGAGACAAATGCGTGCTCATAGTTTTTTCAATCTCATTCGGTTCGAGATAATAATTCGAAAAATATCTAACAATTATAAATTCCGTATTTCTTGTCTTTCATCCCTTTTAGTAATACTAGCCTAAGGTGCTAAACTAATTAATTACATATACTACAAAGATGGTGGCGGCTAGAGATCGAGCAACCAACTCAAACTGGAGTATCAAAGATATCAATTCTCAATGCCAAAAAACTATGGCAGCGTTAGCACCAATTATTATTCTTTCTTTTCGCTATCGAATCGCTGAATTGCAGTTTTTTTTCTTTTCTCTTTTTCGCCAGTAGTCAGGAACGCAAAAAAAATTTCCAACAATTACAATTATCGCAATTGTTAGCTAAGCAATCGTAACGAGTATTTGATTATTAACACGACGGATTATAAAAATACCGAAGCGGCATCCTCGACAATTCATAGCCCTGAGATTTCCAGTCGCCGCTTCACTACAGCCAGTCTCTTATCATTCGTACATCACTACGACACTCATAGGAATTTTCGAGAAACGCGTAGGTCATACCGAGGTTGATTCACCGCCAAATTGCGCCAAGATGTGACAATGCTGTTCGAGCCGCTTAACGCTCGCCGTTAGATGGGCGTTCTGCACGTACAGGTCCGTCGAAAGTATGTCAGCCTTGGCCAACCGCTCGGCCTGTGTTAACCAGCAAATATATGTGCATTCATAGTTTGCAATGCAACAAAGCTTCGATAATTTTCATTTTTAATTGAACAAATCTTTAATAGACGAAAATATATTTTCGTCGGAAATGATTTAGTTCCCTCCGCTATAAAGCAGAGACAGCGCGGATATTATTATTGTACACCGAAATTGTAATTACCTGTTCTTGATTAACGCGAACTTGATTCTTGAGCTGATCCTTGGTGCCCTGTAGCGCGAATCGCAGCGCCTCGACTTCCTGACAGTGTTGTTGCCACGTTTCTGCAACGAATTTTACGTTTAATTTAAATTATCGCAACGATATGGGGAGATGGTGAATAAAATTAGTCGGAAGAGCGTCACTCACGCTGCAAAATTCGTTCGGCCTGCTGTTGTTGGTGCGTGAGCGAGATTTTGAGACTTCGCCTCTTTTTCTCTTGAGTCTGGAGCCTGTCGTTGAGCGCTTTGAGGATATCGATGCTGAGGATTCGATTTGGTTCATGCGGATCTTCCGTTGGGCAGAGCCGCTTCATGACGGTCAAATTTTTAAGATCCGAAACCCCCTGGATCAAAGTTTCCTTCTGCTTGGTCAAGGTCATACACTCGTGGTCGATCTCGAGCTTCTTACGGTACAAACGATGAAGCTCGGCCTTGTGCATCCGGCACAATTCCTCCATCGAATTGTACGCTTCGATTTGCTGGCAGTAACAGTCTCGGAGTTTTGCCGATGGTATCGTGTACAGAGAGCTCGAGGTCACCGGACTCTCGGCGATTTCGTCCAGTTTGCCAGGAGCCGCGACGTATCCGATCAGCAGTTTTTTACTCGGCCCCGATCCGTCAGCAGTTTCTTCGTCGGGAATGCGCACCGCGTCCGTCTCGTCCAACGAGCATTGGGTCGAAGCGTCTTTCCCGGCCGACTGAGAATCCCCTTTTTCTCGCGATATCGTCTCTTGCAGTTGCTTTATCTCTTCCTCTCGCTCCAAGAGTAATTCTCTCGTTTGCGACTTGAAACGTTCGTACTCGTCCTCGAGATCGGCATATTGTTGCTCGAGATTGAACTTTTCCTCGATCGGTGATAATCGTCCGTCGTTTCTCGCCTTATCTCCAGGACCGAATTGCTCCTCGTACTCGGCCATCTTTGCTATGAGCTCGGAAAACTTGTCGTCGCTTATTTTTTGCTCCTGCTCGAACAATTGTCTCTCCTCCTCGAGTTTCGCCGCCCAGTAATCCTCGCACTGCTCGTATTCGCTTCGCAAAAGATCCAAGCTCCGTTCCAGCTCCGCGCAACGATCGGTCAATTGTTTTTTTTCCATCATGTGTTTCGATTCTTGTTCCTCTATCCGGAGATCGTTGAGCCTTTCCCGAGAATCCTCTCGGGGACCGAGCCTTTCTCCGTTCAACGACGAGTCTCTGCTATTTTCGGCTTTTCCAACAGCTTCCGGGTTCGTTCCGTCTTCCTTTCTCGGTGGATAATCCCGCAGGCTGGTACTTTTGTTTTTTGCCGAATTTTTCGAATCGACATTATTGAAATTTTTGTCGATTACGTTTAAGGAATCGTCACTGCGCGAAATCGACTTGATGCCGAGTTTTGATTTTTCGCTTTGTGCCACGACAAAGTCTCGAAGTGATTCGCTTCTTCGTTCTTCGCACTCGAGCTCAGCTTCCCTATCGAGTTTTATCTCTCCGGCGCATGTCGCACCAGCTGTCGGACATTTTCTCGGTAAATTCGATTCCAATCCCGTAATAATACTGCAAATATTGCTTCGGAATGCGCAGCGATCGGAGCTGCATCGATCGCTCGAACTCAGTAAAGCCTTGAGCTCCCGGACTATCGTGCCGATGTCGTTGCTCAGATCTGACAATTTGTTACCCTCGACCTCCGCGTCGATGACCCAATCGACGCACTCGCTGCCGCCGCCGCCGCCGCCGCCGCTTACGCGCTCAGGTACCTTCGCCGATAAATCCTCGGGTGCCTCGTCCTTCGAGGCTCTCAACGGAATGCTTCGATTCTTCGTAAACTCCAATTCAGTCGTGAGCTCATCGTTCTGATCTCTCAAAAGAGCGATTTCTCCCTGAAGTCTTTTTATTCGCTCGACCAATTGAATTATCTGTTCGCTCTCTTGACTGTCATTGCTAGTGTCGACCTCTTCGTGCTCCGCCGCGAGATGCTGCAATTGCACCAACAATTGGCCGTTCGATATCTTGAGCTTGTTTACCTGATCACAAAGCTTTTCAACCTCCATCTCGAGACTTTGATTTTCATGGAGAACATCAGCCAATTTAGCCCGAATTTCGTGCTCCTCTTGCTGAGACTCTTGGAGCTGAGCCTGGAGTAGCTTGAGAGCCGCGCTGTGAGCGTCTCGTTCGGAGGTACAACGAATCGATAATTCCCTCGTTATTTCCGCATGACGGAACTCCAGTTGCTTCAGTTGATCCTGCCGAGACTTTTCCAGCCGAACGTGATGCTCGTCAATTTCTTGAGCCAACAAATTTGCTCTCTCGTTCGCTTCCGCAACGTCGATACGAAGTTTGTCTCGCTCCCCGCTAAGATGCTCCGCCAAGTTGCTGCAACGGGCAGAGAGAGAGAGAGAGTTTGAAAGTTTGAAAGTTCGCATCGTTGGGAACAATGTTTTCACAGATTTTGCGTTTGGATCGTAAAAGAAAAAAACCGTTTCATTGATCTAACAATATATTGGAATGAGAATTTCGTTGTATTCTGTTGAAATCTCTTGGATACTAAAAAATTCGTCCTGAACTTACTTCATGCATCGGACTTGCTCTTGATAGAGCGTCAAAGCCCCTTTGAGAAGAGCAGCGTGGGTAAAGGTTATCGCGTTATCCGGTTCATCCTGGAGATTTTTAAGCTCCTCGCATATAACGGTGATCAAATCGGTGAGCCGTACGTCGTCGCCGGTGAAGCCGAGATCCGACAAGAGAGTCGCGGCATCGGAAACGCCCGCGACTTCCCACATTCCGACGATCGTCCCGCTCTTTGCGTATCCCGTCTGATGCGGCCCCAGCATGTAAACGAGATTGTCGTTCGACGAACAACCGCTTCCCCAATCGAGACTCTGTTCGCCGATATTATTTTTTTCGCTCTCAAACAACAAAGCGAACTCCTCAAAACTTATAAGGCCGTCACGGTCCGTGTCCAACTTTTCAAACATTCGCTCCGGCATCTGCTCGTGTCCCAATTTTTTATTTTTTCATTACATCCAAAGTTTTTGATAAATTTTATCTTCTCGACCGATCTCACAGAATTTACCTCTTTCAGAAGCGTCGAGTATCCGGCCGCGGAGAACCCCTCCGCTTCCCTGCCGTTTCTATGGCCATTCGAGCCGGCGCCGTTGGTCCTTCCGGAGGAGTTTCTCAGATTGTCCTGTTCGGTAGCTGTTACTCCTGGTTAGCAAAAACAAACCAATGAAAAATAACACGCGCCAGAAATAACTGAAAGATTTTTCAGTCAAAATTGTTTTTGGATCAATTTCACCCGTAATATCGGAACTTACCTCCGGTGGATGGCCAACATGTCGGCGAATCGTGAATAACCCCTCCCTCGGTTTGTGCCAAAAGTTTTAGCAACGCATTTCGAAAAGTAGCGAAAGACACAAACGGATTATTATTGTCGTGGGATAGATTGGAAATTAACAATTGGCTCCTCTCCTCTAGCTGCAATTTGTCGCAAAGCTCGCCGAGGTTTTGTTGGTGCAATTTGTCGTGGCCTTTGGCCAAGCAACTGTTGAATACGGCTAAAAGACGCTCCTCGTACGGATCTCCTCCATTTCCACCGTCCATTGCATCTTTCATTTATGGTCCGAAACCGTACGGCCTACGCGGTAAACAATCACTTTACGACAATTCAAGGTCAATATTTCGCAACGCGACTACGTGCTCGTTGGTGCGAGTACGTTTCTCGTAAGAATTTGAACGACGAGCGAGCGAATATCGGATCAAAGTCGAATCTCGTTGAAAATGTAAACAAAGCTCGTTAGCACGGGGCGGTTCGGCAAATGTTATGAAAAGATTGTTTCATCGTGATGAGATCGTACGAGCGGATTAATATTATGATGAGAGAAATGCGCGATAATCAGCGGCGACATGACGCGCTGCCGACAATATTCCATACAGTCGCGAAACAAAACGTTTAAAAATATCCACTAATTATTGATAATTCCGCAATTGGAATTCAAATTATATAAACACACGCGACGGACGCTTATTCTTATTATTGATCCAGTACGTACCTCTAATCTCGGCAGGTGTTTCGCTCACTATTAACCAATCATTGTAATCATGTCGCCCCAGCAATCATTCACTTGACAATAAAAACTTTTTTTCGCGCTTGTTATCGCGACGATCGCGACAAAAACTCTCTTATACCAATATGTTTCAACGGAAAACAGCAAACAGCTGATTACTCGATATATTCTTGGTTGTTGGTTATGATGGTGACTATTCAACGGGCTGAAAAGTCCCCAGCCTCGAGTTCTCTAACTCCGATCGCTCGGGCTGCGGTAACAAAAAAACGCCGCGATCATGCAAGTTCAAACGAGTCTCCCGCCACGTTTTTTGCATGAAAATTAAGCGTGTCGTCGTTCGATCGATCGTTGAGAAATGACAATTGTCTCTACTATTGATTTAAAAAAATTTATTTCAGTCTCTCATTATGGAGAAAAAGTACATAATTTTTGTTAAATTTGAACGAGACAAAGTGGGTTCGGTCGCGATGCATAAAATTTGACAGGTAAAATTGAGTTTTATTTCGTGTACACGGTCGCCAAATCCGTACCATTTTCTAATCTTCTTACGTTTCGTATGTTCCACCCTAAATCGTCGAATTTTTTGTCAAAAGGTAAAGGATCGGTTGTACGATTGATTCCGAGGTCAGGCCCGATCGCAATGACCACTCTGCCCGTGTAATTTTTTATATAATTTTCGAAAGCTTCTCCGTTGTTGAAGTAACAGAAGAAAAGTGCGTAGCTCGGGGGAATATCGGCTTTTGTTTCTCCTTTCTCAACGAAGCAAGTTTTATCGAGAAAAAGTGGTGGGGAGTATGCGCTGAGCCACCACGATCTATCGGTTTCTATGCCGATAACGCTAAAGCCTGAGATGGCAAAGCAAATATAAAAACGAACGAATGATTAAAATGGTAAATACTTGTCACATGCTCGCGGGGGGGGGGGGGGATCGGTTACCGGAATGTTGTTGAATAATCCACTCGAATAAACCGGAACCGCATCCAATGCTGGCGATTCCATCCAACTGATATTTGGCAAACATTTTTTTCAGCCAATCCAGGTCGTTGAGCCTCGGCCAAACCCACAGGAGACGCCGACCTCGATCGTTTTCTTCGAGCGCGCCTAAGCCAACGATCTCGCGCCATTTCGCTTCGCCGTGTAGCGAAAGCACGCGCTCCTCGAAACTCGGCTCGTTCATTACGTCAATGGGCCACATTTTCGCCACTTTTTTTTTTTTTTTTTCCCAATTATTTCGATGCGATAAATCAGCAGTGTTTGATAGAAACACTCGATCCGAATAGTTGGCGTTTTATTAAACTTACAAAGTTGGTGTATAAGATATATTTGTACAAAAACGCTTCGAGTTGCGGCTCGTGACGTTAATGAAAATGAAAACTAAAATAAATGATGTTTCGCTTCGGATGGTTCATAACTAATAATAGTTAGAGGCCGCTTTATAAGTCTCTACTCGTCGAATTGGCGATATGAGTTGTGACGTAATGAGACGGAGAGAGTCATAGGCGGTCAAAAGTTGGCCGGCGCTAAGGCACTTTTGGCTGAAGTTGAGTCCCTTTTGTTAGTACTACTATCTTAAATCATCGACCTTATAAAATATTCATCAAATAATGATAATAATGACGAAAAAAAAATGAAAATGGATGCCCTTTGGGAGCGTCGTATCACGCGATATCGCTCTCTCGTACAGTACGAACAATGATTGAAGGAAAGAAAAGGAGGCAGGAGGAAGAAATGGGTTTCTCACGTGTTCAGGTTCATGGCGAAATGAAGGTCGTCCATGGAAACGTTCAACAGAATACGCTGCTGAATATCGCTTCTGGAATGCTCGCACAGCAAGAGACGACTGGCGCCGAGTCTTGCGCAAATTTCAAGGGCCTGGGTCACGTTCGGAGTCTCCCAACCTGTAACACGACGACAACCACCTGTGTCTTTATTATGCAAAATTGTATATTCAAATGAATTTCTCTCCTTTTTAGGACAGATATAAAAATTGTCGAAAAACGTATATAATCCAAGATGAAAAGACCTTCGAAGGAGCACAAGGACTGCAGCTGTAGATAGACTTTGTCGAAATTAGTTTCTTCGACTCCGGTTCTCGTGACTTCGGTAGAAACGGCTCGCAAAAACATTTTTTCCATCTCCGAGCGATGTCTGATTGCTTGAACCTTGAAACTCGCAATCATCTCGGTCAACGCTTGATTCACGTCCTTCATAGAAACGATTTTTTCTTCACCCAGTTCGGCTATTTCGGTTGCTCGACGACAGATGTCCAATGCTCGCCTCGCGTCCCCCGAGACGGCGCCTACTTTTCTGTTGAAAAAAAAAAACAAAAAACAAATGATCAAATACACGGACGATCGAGCAAAATGAAAGAAAATTTGAGAAATAAGTCCGGGACGCGCGTACCTCGCAACCAATTCTATAGCATCGCTCTTGAAAGCATCGGAATCCTTCAACCTCGCCATTACTATTTCCTGCAATTGTTTGTGAGTGTACGGCTGGAAGGTCAAACGTGTCAGACCCAAACGGGAAGTAACTCGACCCATTAATACCCTTTCCGGCAAATCCATCGTATTCGCAATCGTTATCACGACCAAACGAGCATTTTCTTTCGCCGGCCAATCCAACAAGTTGTAAACAACGTCTTGACGCTTCGTACACAATAGATCCAGCTAAAGAATCGAACGATGCATCATTTTAAATAATCTTTAAACGTCTTAATACCGCCGCCCCATTTCCCGAATACTTGGAAATGAAAAAAGAAAGAAAAAAAACGAGGGCGCTGATGCTCACCTCGTCAACGAGCAACAGCATCATGGGCCTTTTCGCCGAGGATCGGGCGAATCTCGTATTCAAGATATCGTAGGCTCCTTCCCACGTTGCGGTCCGACCATCGATCTGCTTGAGTATTTGAACGTACGCCTGCCGCGGTTCCGAAAGTTTCATTCCGTTTATCTCGACAAAATCAAAGTTTTCCAAATCTCCGTTGACGACGAGTTTCTTCAAGCAACGTATGGCTTCGTTAACCGTTGCAGTTTTTCCAGTTCCCGGCACGCCGCTTATGTAGATGCAACCGCCGTTATTGTCCAATAATTTTCGCTCCAAGAATTGATAAATATCGTTGAATTCTTGTTCCCTGCACGGCAGCGATTTTGGGACCGCGCTGACGTGCAGCTTCGCTCTCGCTTCTCCCAAGATCGTGATGGGCTTGCGAACGTTTGCCGTTCGCCGGCTCATCGAAGGAGTCAAATTGCCCTTCGTCATGGACGGAGTATTCGGAGCCAATCTCGAGATCCTCCTGGCTCTCGGTGTCGTCGGTGAATTCGTTTCTTCTTCAATTTTCCTCAATGCCGACGCTCGTGGTGTTCGGCAATTAGCCGTTTCGCGTTCGGGCTTGGGAATCGAATTTCTTCGCGGCGTCCTCTTCGACCTCGCCGGTTCCTCCGAGGCTGATCCATCTTGCCGACGTGTTTTTGCCGCTGACCTCAACAAATGCTGCCTCGTTCGAGCGCGCGGAGTAACGCAATCGGAATCTTCCTCGAGATCGGAAAGCAACGCGCCCCGCGACGGAGTTCTCCTCGACGCCAATGGCTCTTCCAACGTTTGCTGCTTCTCCTTCTGTGGAGTTTTTATGACTACTCTTGACAATCGTCGCCTTGGTTGTCCCCGCGAGCTCGCTCCATCGGAATCTTCCTCGAGATCGGAGAGCACTCTTCTCGACGGAGTTCTCCTCGAGGTCGCCAATGGCTCTTTCAACGTTTGCTGCTTCTCCTTCTGAGGAGTTTCGATGACTGATTTAGAGAATCGTCGCCTCGTTTGGCCTCGCGAGTTCACGCCATCGGAATCTTCCTCGAGATCTTTCTCCGATTGGTTCTCCTTATCCAAATGACCGTTCGCATCCTCGAGATCGTCCTCGTAGTAATTTACCTGCCGAGAATTTCTTCGCGTTCGTAAAGACCGGGGTGTCGCAGCTTCCGCCAAATTCTTCTCTCTTTTCTGCGGTGTTTCCAGCTTTTTCTTCGGCCCGAGGATTTCTCCGGCTGCCAAACGCTCTACCATCTCACGATCGTCGCGTTTCCAATCGTTTGCCCCATACGGCCTGTTTCTCGATCCAATAGTTTCGGGCATTTCGATATCATCGTCCGTCAAGGACCATACGGACTTGCTTCGTTTACTTCTCGAGGCTGTAAAACTCTTCGGCGTTTTCGGTGTCGCTCGCGTCTTTTTCCTCGAGCTGTGATCCTCCTCTCTGCAATCTCCCCAGGCGCATCTCTTTGGAGTAGACGCGTTCGACCTCCTCGAACTTTCCCGTCTCCCGGCATTGCTCTCAATTATTGTTTGTACTTTGTAATTGCTTTGCTCCGTCGACCTTCTCAACTTTATTCTAAACGACACTTGCTCCTCTTCTCCCTCTCCGGCCTCTCCCGACGAATCGCCATCCTGGGCTTCCGAAACAATATCTTTGCTTCCGGATCGGCAGATTCTGCCGACTCTACTCGGCGTATTTCTCTTGGATCGATCGATGGATTCCGCGCCGTCGCCTTTACCGGCCAAACATCCCACAACTTTGGCTCCGCTTTTTTTTAGACTCTCGAATATCGCTTCGTCGTCGCTTTCCGTATTCATCAAATCCGCAATTTCTTGTTCGCTGCATTTTTTCAATCTTGTACTTTGCTTACTCATGGGGATTTTTACGATCAGAAATTCACCCTTCGACTCGTAAAGATTGTATGACACTGGGCTACCTGCAAAATATGAATTTTTATTATTTTTTGGCCTATTATGAAAGTAACGTTGTAAGAAAAACCTTTTTTTATCAATGATTCGAGTTGCGATTTCAACCCTCCGCGGATCGTATGGATCTTTTTGACGCAGGCAATAAAATTTTTTGAAAAACCTTGTTTTTTTTAACCATTCATTTTGAAATAAGACAAATGCAACGAGTAAAACGACTATGAAAGCTTAAAGTAGTCTTAATGGAAATTATTACAGAATTTTTGGAAATTTTTGCACCTCAGGCTGTCATAAAAAAGCGTATTATCCGCTTTTGGAGCGTACGTGTTTTTGTAGATAAAAAAACCGTAACGATTTCGCGATCAGAAACGTTTGTGAAAATATGGAGAGCAGCGATCTTCACGATTTTGCTAAACTGGTGCGTTGAGGGCGTAAAAGAATGTGTGTATCGATGAGGTTAAATTTATAAACAAATCGTTACCTTCGTAAGGGATTTCGGGCGATGGACTGCGACTGGTTGCTTCGGGTTCGCTGTCTTCGTCGGAGCTCAAAACCCTCGGTCGTTTCCTGTTACGACGGATGGAGATCGCCGGATGTTCGATGTCACCTTGAGGAATATCCGGCGAAAATTCTAATCTCGAATGCGTAGAATCATCAAATACTATACAATCCGTCCGAGGTGATTGTTCGAGGTAAAGCGCGTCTATTTCTCTACCGCGACCGCTAAAATTCGCCTCGTCGGGACTGAGCTCCGAATCACTCGTGGTCAGGTACGAATTCACCGGTGAACCGATTCGAAAGTTTTTTTTTATTGCTACTGACATTTTCTATATTATTTAAATATTACGTGACATTTTTGTTGTTTTTTATCGCCTGTCGCCCGTTCTCGGGTCGCGAGAAACAGCCTTTTATGTTTTGGTTATTTTTGTTCACGAAGAACATAGAGACCCGCGCATTTCTATAGAAATGGCGGGAAAACAAGCACCGAGAGCACAACGGTAAACTTGGAAACATTGCACGAAATTTTCGAGGACGCTCTACACGCGCGATCGCAGCGTCGAACGTTTATTTCACACCGTCAAAAGCGATACCGTTCGATGCAGCCGTTGATGAGACAGGTTTCTGCAGCTTGGCAGACAATTTAAAAAAAAATGAATGTCAGTCGCTTTTTCCAAAATTAAAATTTTTCTCGTAAAGTTGTCGGAAAATAACTGTCGTCGGACTACGAACTGAAGACTTACGCATTTTCGGATTACAGCGTTTCACCCCCCGCTCTTGAGAAGTGGCCGGGCCGTTGTCAATCGCGAGTGCTCGAGTCGCAATCCATCGCGGTTGTACAGTCGTGTCGCGAACACGACCAACACCGCGAATATTGTTCGCAAGCAAAAGTC
Source organism: Campopleginae sp. 14b (assembly GCA_030522525.1). Classification (NCBI taxonomy): domain Eukaryota; kingdom Metazoa; phylum Arthropoda; class Insecta; order Hymenoptera; family Ichneumonidae; species Campopleginae sp. 14b. Next base: position 49,412 of record JAPYYS010001291.1, read on the forward strand.
CATCGCGGGGCTTGACCAGTTTGACGTTTTCGCTGATGTACTATATGGTGAGGTAGAGCGTGGATAAAAGCGTGATAAGACTTTGCGTTCGTTGTCAGTTATTTTACTCATTCATTCCTTAACCGAACGTTTATCCCCCACCTCTTTCTTTCTCTCTCGCTCTCTCTCCCTCTCTCTCTCTCTCTCTCTCCCGACTTATCTTTTTTCAATCACACGCATTTACACGTATACACACGCACGCGCGCGCCCGCGCGTGAATTATAAAATGATGTCGCTACGTTGGAGATACGCGAGAGGACATTGAGGATTCATTTCTTTTCGTCCAACTTTTGTGCGTGTCGGTGTTTTTTTTCTTTGTTTTGCCGTTATTTTCAGGAGCCTGAGATATACAAATTCAGGCCCGTTAAATTAAGTGTATCTTCCTGAAAAAATGGAAGCGGATTATCAAGTCTCCCTGAGTCCAGCGCGAGCTTTGACAGGTAAGGCCCAATCGTGTCTTATTTTTCATCCTACCTTATTCTTTCGTTCCGATAAACATTCATCCCATTTTTATAATTTTATTATTCTTCACGCTTTACGCTGCGCCAAACAACGAGCATTCATCCTTTTAAAGCTACAGTCTACAATGTTTTTTAGCATCTCCCAACGATCATACTGCTGCATGACCAAAATTTACAAACAATTTGACAGCTGAACAACAAAGTGGGTGCGACCCAAGTATTACGATAATCCTACGAAATTTCACCATGTCTTTGGCTCTTTGGCGATGACACCATATAAAGTCAAGCTCCCATTGAATATCGCTACTTTTACTGTCTCACTACATTCTCTAAAATCAATCACAGAAATCCTCTATTTTGTCCGATGTTACGTTAACCTTAAAATCTATGTATCTACTCGGCTATCATGACAACATCCATGACGTACAAATTTCATTTTAAAACTTTGTTTGTCGTCTCAATTGGCAGATAAATACGATAAATTCATGAAAATTGACAAAAGTCATGCCAAAAACACCAATAACCTAAAAATTCATCTTATCGGCCGATTTCTACAGATAAAAAAGAAAATTAAACTATCGAAAAAAACTGTATGTGATTATTGAATAATTGGAAAAAAAAATTTAACCACCACTTTCCAGGCCGCTCGCACTATTCGTAATTTTATATTTAAAAAAAAAAGTGTCTTGGTTATGAATTTCTTTGAACACACACACACACACACACACACACACACGGGAATAGCCCACGCGAACAGTGTGGGTGGTAAAGAAAATTCCTACCAACTGCACCGGCGCAACTACCCCCATTTCCCTCTTCTTTGGGTTCACGATGCTTTTTGTTATTTCTACAAAAATTATTCTTTTCAGGCGTAAACAATGAATCGGAGGATCCGTATCCCAGTCTATCCGATTATCACGACTACGAGCCCAATTTGGAGTTTGACGACACGGAATTACAGGCAACGACTAACAACGGTAAATCTTTTTGCCTTCTCATACGAGGCAGTTTTTTGTTTCTCTCGCGTCGATTGAACGAAAATGATTTTTTGATGGTTGCCCAGCTTCGAGGCTACTGGAAGAAAAGTTGGATCTAAGTATAGGCGTAACCGGAAGTGGAATCGATTATCTAGAAAGTCCGGTGAGCGACGGGACGATAGAAGAAAATTTTGAAGAGGCCCTGGTGGACGCTCCTGTTATAGAAACCGGTGAGCAACAATTCGTCCATACAATTTCCGTCTCGTCGACTTATTGACCGATTTAACGATCGAAATTTCCAACAGCCGACGATTTGGCAGCCCTGGACGAGGAATTGGCGGACGAAGAGGACTATCTCGACATTTCACGACTCGGAATTGTCGAGGTAGTAGGCGATGACAGCGCCGGCCGAAAAGTCATTGTCGTTTCGGCGTGCAAACTTCCACCGGTTGGGAAAGAAGTTTTCAATCACGCCAAGCTTCTCAGGTTTCTTCAATTTTTTTCAAATAAATCTCGATCGATATTTTATTCGATGAATCGTGGCCGAATCGTGGCGGCGAAAAATACTAATAATTGTGATTTCGGCAGATATCTGACGCACACATTGGACACATTCGTCGAGCAGGATTATAGCTTAGTTTATTTTCACCATGGCCTTACCTCGAAGAACAAGCCGCCGCTTTCTTGGTTGTGGCAGGCTTACAAAGCTTTCGACAGGAAATACAAGAAAAATTTGAAAGCCCTTTATCTCGTTCATCCGACTAATTTTATAAGAATCGTTTGGCAAATATTCAAGCCTGCGATCAGGTAATTTATTATTCTCATTGCTTCGTCTGCCTCGCCGAAGCTTTATTTCCTTGGATTTCTAGAGGATTCCATTGATGTCGATTGAATTTCAGTGCGAAATTCGGCCGTAAAATGATGTACGTAAATTATCTCGAGGAGTTGGCCCAATACATAAACCTAGACCAGCTAATAATTCCCCAGCAAGTGATCGAGTAAGTCCATAAAATGGTACAAACAAGCTCTCCCACTGATCGAGTTGCTCCATCTCGAAGGTTGTAATGCTGAAAAATCATGTTTCAGGCACGACGAGCAATTGATGACGAAAAACAGAAAAAACGCATCGGCGAGTCGTGCACCGAGCGTGCCAGTTGCTACGCCTATAGGAACAACGCAATTCGGCGCGAGTCTCCAATTCATCAAAGATAACAATGGAGGCGATCCGATTCCACCGATCGTCCGACAATGCGTCGAGTTTCTCGATACTCCGGATGGTAAGAATATCCCGCATGGAGCTACCAGTGACGAGAGACTTTTTCAAACGATCACTTGATTTTGCAGCATTAGAGACCGAGGGAATATTCCGGAGATCGGCAAACGTGGCGATGGTCAAGGAACTTCAGAACCGATGCAATCACGGCTTGCCCGTTGATTTTCAAGGCGATCCTCACATAGCCGCCGTTCTTTTGAAAACATTTTTACGCGAGCTCGACGAGCCCTTAATGACCTACGACCTCTACGACGAGATCACACAGTTCCAAAGTAATTGTTATCTTCTTTTTTTCTTTTTTTTTCTCCAAATTCAATTCTATCCAGTCATATTTGATCGATTGTCTTCAATAATAAATGAATATCAACAAGATTATTTATTATTATTTTGGCAGCTCTCTCCAAGGACGAACGACCACGCAGAGTGAAAATTCTCGTCCTGGAGAAGCTCCCCGAGGACAATTACACCTTATTGAAGTATATTGTACAATTTTTATCGAGGGTAAGATTAATTTGGTTTAAAAAGGTTATAATTTTATAGGTGAAAGTATAGAGAGTGCGGTCGCGGCGAATGTATTTCGATGGCTTTCCAGGTAATGGATCGATGTGATCTTAACAAGATGACGTCGAGTAATTTGGCGGTCGTGTTCGGTCCGAATCTCGTGCGATCTCCCCCGACGACCGGTATGTCACTTTCAGCGATAGGACCAATCAATCAGTTCGTCGATTTCGTCTTCACCTACCAAGACAAGATATTTATTATTTGAACGAACGAAAAATAAGCATCAACGCGATGAAGCATCATAGCGCTGGTTAGGAAAAACAAACATTTGCCAAAGGCCTAATAAGGAAAGAAAAGAAAAATGAAGATTGAGACCGTCCGATTACGGAGTAGTCGGCGCGCACGCGATGATTTATCTTTTATTTAAATAATATTGTTTTTCGTATGTAACAACTTATCCGAGCCAGTGAATCGTGATCGTTGCGCGATTTCGTCTCGGATCTAACAAACTCGAACCTGCTATTTTCTTTCTCGTTGCGACTTGTTTCGAAAATATGAAAATCCAGACTCGAAAGACGAAGAAAAACGAATATCACGGAAAAAGGCTACGAGTAAAAAATCTTTGCAACGGTCACAAAAGATGCACAATAGCATAATAATCGTCCTAACGACGTTTCACACTCACATACACACAATCTCCCCATCCCTCTCCTCCTCAGACCTAAAAATTTTACCTTTTTCCCCAGAACGATTCGAAAGCGTTGATATTTAAATATTGTAATCCAAGTTTATCGGGGGCTCGTTGATGATATTTATACCGAATTTCTCACTGTATACCAAAGATTAACGAGAATGTCATAATGTCGTTTATGTAAATCTTTAATAGCATTAATAATTCATAGAAAAGTCATGAAAAAAACTTTTCGACGCAATAAAAGCGAGAGAATATGGATTTTAAAAATCACATTTTGAGCGATTTATCGTTTAACAGGATTTTAAGCTGCGTCGATGACACCACACAAAGAACGAGCCGCTGTGCCGATTTGCGTCCATAATACAGAGAAACATACAAAAAAGCAGGTATATCCAAACTAAAAAAAAACATTCCAAACGAATTTTTTTTTCTCGTCGTTCTTCATAGGGAAATGAAAAGAAAACAATCCCACGGTTTCTCACTGTGTCAATCCCATCGGGGAATATCCTGTAATCGTAATTAACATCAATGTAAATACTAAATACTCTAATAGTTTATAATAAAACGAATAACAATTGAAAATAAAAAAAAAAGAAAGAAACAAACAAACATGATTTAGAAGAGAAAATTGATCTACGTGTTTACGTGAAGAAAAAAAAATCGGGAATTTCGTTGGAAAATTGAGACTAACGAACGATACGATCTTGCACTCGATTGCAGACAACTCTTCAATACTTATTAACCATGTGACTGTGCTTAACGAAATGAAAAAAAAAAAAAAAAAAAAAAAAACAACAAAAAAAAACAATGCTTTCCGCCTCCCCCACCGAAGAAAAAAAAAGAACATAAAACGACAACAAAAAAACAAAAAAACGTACTTTTCGACGAGTTAGTAAATGCATCTGGAGCACGTAACGGAAAATAGTCCACGAAAAATCGATGAGAAAAACAGGTAGAGTCAATATCGAATTGGTTAAATTGTAATAAAAATGTGTGAAAGGTTCATCAGTGATGGGAGTCGCGATCGAGTGTGTGTGTGTATTTTTGTTTTGTTTTTTTCAATTATTTATTTATCTTGTTCAATGAATGATTCATGTACCTGTACCTGTGATAGAATAGGACACATTGTACCTCGGAATAGCGTACAGGAATAATGGAAATAAATCGTATAGGAAATCGGTTTATTCATACTCTCGTATTGTGTTGTCTCTGAAGAATATCATCATGTCGTCGAGATAAAGATTAATTGCACCGTAAATAACGTTTTTAAGATTCCTTCCCGTTGCATAATTACACATACATATTATAATATGGCGCCGAGGTAACATGGATAATCGAGTCGCAGCACTATTGTTGCTCGGACTTGGTGTTATAATACAGTGATAATCGACTCGGTTATCGTTGTTAATCATTTCCGGGGTGATAACGATATCGATCCAAGTTGGTCGAAACGTTCCTGCTCATGATCCAATTTATTCTAAAATTCTCTTCTCCATAGAAACCCCCATCCTTCTCAAAAGTGTCGCACAGTGTGTCGCATCACAAAAAGCTCAAGAAAAATTCTCAACATTTGGCAGCAGTTGACCGGGAGCTGGAAGCAGTCCGGGTGCATCACCATTTCTTTTCTCAACACGTTCATACATCAACAACACGAATATTCGATCCCGGCTGATACGCAGTTTGCTATATATCTCTCGCTACACAATTCCTTTTGTTGTCGCTTAGCATCTGCTCGCACGAGAAATGGTCATATTTGACGCTGACGTTTCAAACAGACGTTTTACATCTTCACAGGTTACATAGAAAAACGACTAATATATACACCCTTCGTACTTAATTCTCATATATATATCAGATATCGTGTATAAGCTGTTATTATCAAATATTCAACAAAATTGTATGATTATCGCAACAATAATGATGTGGCAAATATTATACCTTCGGAATATAATTATATAAATATAATTGTGATTAATGAAAATTAATATCTGATGTATGATATATTAATTAATCCATACAATAGAATATTATACACTGTCTCTGTATCGATCAATGATTTTCTCATCGTTTTTCATAACTCGGCAGATGGAAATTTTGATGGCCGTATTTCGAAACCCGTTTCCTTTCTCTATAGATACGTATTATAGAATATTTAAAGCTTTTCGCTCGGGGGTTTCGGGAATAAAGGCGACGGAGGCTCCGAGTTACGAGGCCTGCTGGGAAGAGCCTCCACCGCCTCCGCCGCCGCCGCCGCCGCAGCAAGAACTCTTTGCCGTTCTCTCGTCGATCTCGTCCTCGACTATGACGACGTTACGACGCATGCTGTTCGTTCGCGTCAATGATTCTTTCTGCTCCATCTCGTCCGCGTAGGCCATCATTCTTCGCGTCAGGTCCAAGAACATATCCTCAATGTTTCGATTCAGTTTTGCCGACGTGTGGAAATGCACCGCTCCTACTTGTTTTGCGTATCTGTACAGGAAATCAAGCTTTTTCATTTCTTTTTTCATACACTGGCAAAATAAGGAACCATGTGATTCCGAAATTGAACCCTTCGCTGATCGAGATTTTTCCTCCTGCCAATTATATCTCACATTTTTGCAAAGAACAAAAAATCTGAAATAATTCTCGAATTTTCTTCATTGATTCTTTCAAATTTCATGGTTGTTACAGGCATTGCATTTGTTTTCTTCTACTACTTAAAGCTTTTCGAAATACAAAATTTTCGCAAAAAATGTCGTTGCCCGGGTCAAAGGGTCAAATTAGAATCCAGTCATTTACGGTATAATTTTCTACGACTCGTAGATTTTTGTGCCACTCACTGTTCAGCCTCCTCGACGGTGACGTTCCTGTCTTTTTCAAGGTCTATCTTGTTCCCGGCTATGGCAAGGAGAATCTCTCCGCCAAGGATTTTCTTCAGTTCCTTAACCCAGCTCTTGACCTGGCGCAAAGAGTCAGAGAGAAAGTGAGCAAAGGTGAAAAGTTTGAATGACGGAATGCACAGGATTAAGGAAAATAGAAAAACAAATTTACCTGCTGGAAAGTTTTTTCCTGCGTTATATCATAGACCAATATAGCTCCGTTGGACTGTCGATAATAAATGGGCCCGAGGGCGTGAAACTTTTCTTGGCCCGCGGTGTCGCAAATCGCAAGATTTACTCTTTTGCCATTGATGTTTAATTTTTTCTTGAAAAACGCCGCCTGAGCCAGATGTTACGAAAGTTAGCTATTATCGTTATTGTTGTTGCTTGTTGGTTTACCTGTGTAGTGGAGATGGACTTGTCGTTGAAAACATCTTCGGAGTAACGAAGGGCAACGGAAGTTTTTCCAACGGATCCCTCGCCGAGAAGAACGATTTTGAAACTATAAGCATTGTTGCTGGTACCGGTTGAACCGGCCATCTCTCAAACCCCCACACCTTTGTTATCAAAAGGACAGGTAAACTGCGGAAATATGCAGGAAAATTATGATAGTTGGATCGAACAACAGAAATATAAATGTATACAAACGTCAGAATGTATTCGCGGCACGATTGACTCCGGAGGATGTCACTCGTTAGCAACAAATTTGGGCATTTTATTTAGAGCGGATTCGAGGCCAAGAGGAATATACGAAAGAAGGTTGAATGAAAATCGCGGCAAAGGTGGATAAAAAAAGGGCTAAAACGTCAAAAGGCAGTAGGCAGAAGAAATCAGCTGTTCAGCTCACGCACACCTGTCTTTAACGTTCGAGCGGCTCTCGCTTGACTCGAGCGGTGCGCCCGCGCCAATCAGCGTCCGACCGTACTCCTTCTCTCGTACGTACGACACGACCCATTGCTCCCCCTCCGACCCTCCACCGGCCGTGGCTGTCGTAGCTAGCACTAGTCTGTCAAAACTTGTAGCGACGCCGGTCGCGATTTTCCACACACAAATCATCAGTTAGCCTCGATTCATTTTTATCACACAAATACCTAAAGTTTGCCATCGACAATCAACTTTACGGGCTCATTCATCGCTCTTCGATCTCTCGGTAAGTAACATATTTGCCATACGATTGCTTTGTTTATATTTACGATCTGTGAGTTTTATCACAAACGCACAACCAAGAGATCGTGCTACGTCATCCCCCCTCCACTTGCATTTCGTAAGCGTGAAAACAATACTTTCGAACGTCATTCTTCTGTCATTCGTCTGACAGTCATTCGCGCGCGCGTCTTTGTAACAATACCATTTGAAAATCATCGCAATAGTAGAACAATCCGTCGGTGTAAGTGACCGCGCTCGTGTTTCATCTTTGATACGGTTTTTAGTGCTAAAATAAAAAAATATCATTCATTATCGGTAACAGCTTTCGGGCGCAATCCCATACCGACAAACAGGTTAGTTATAGGAGAAAGACGCTTTTGACCGGAAGTCGCTTGAAATTCGGTGCGCTATTTTTTTGCGCGATCGCGCGCGGTATCGATATTTTGCGGTAAACGCGTTGGAAAATATCAAGTTGTTGATTGATATACGAAAAGGACTAATAGTTGAAGACAAAGTGTTTGATGCCGAGAATATTTATCGCGGATGACAGTGGATTATTCGCGGGCTGCGAGTAATCGGTGCGCTCGTTTGACTCGAGCTGTGGCCGAGAGCCGCCGCCGCAAACGGGAGCCCTGCGCGAAAAGAGCTGCGTAAAGGGATTCTCAAATCTGTCCGTCACCTGTATTGAAAAGGTAAAGCTCGCAGCTCGTGCATATAAAATCGTTTACAACGAAGAAATAGTGTCGAGATAGCTTGTCATTCTGCTCAAATAAACAAACTTTGTGTCTCTCATTATCCGAGAATAAAGAAGAATTGAAACGAAAATTTTTAACTTGAGAGAAGTGCGAAAAAGCGTGAGATAACGAAACAAGTATGTTAGTTCGCGCGAGCGTCTACTCGCGTTTCTCCGCGATTCTTCGTGCTACGAACGTGCCAGCGTATGAGACGGCGCGTTAACGTGTTTTGATCCAAAAGTCTCGGACTTTTCGCGAGTTACCAAAGTAAAAGAGGACATAAAAAATTAATTACGAGAAAAACAGCCTCGCGGTGGTGATTGTTGAACGTGTTTTCGAATCGGCAGAGACAGACACTGTGGGTGAGTAGTGTCAATGTGACATTGTCAATATCAACTACGATCTCGAGCAGTTTTTTTTTTTTTTTTTTGTTCAATCCTTCAAATGATATCTCTATGTAATTGACATGTATTTCTTTGGGATTCTCGCTGGTTCGAAAAATTTACAGGCGAGAGCGACGCGTGTTCTGTCATCGCCGCGGTCGGGGAAAAACATGGTCAAAGCTCGAATTAACATTGTATGGTGAAAGAAACGCTTGAATCTCATGACACGTCGGTCGTTGAAAATTCTTTGGATTATTTATATTTGATTATTTCATTGATGCCAAGTGCAAACGGCTGTTTTCGCGTGTTTGTGTTGATATTTGTCATGGCGCGATGCGTGCGGCTGTCTCGCCCTCGCGGTGTGCGTAGTCGCCTCCGTACCGATACAAGCAAGCAGTCCGTTAAGATCCGTCTCTTCTCGAGACACGATTCGAATTTTATTATCGGAAAAATGTGAAAATTACAGGTTCATTCGTTTATCGAGAATGAATAATTATTTTCGAGGTTTTTGCGCCTTACGGTTCTTTCCGACAAGCGGTAGTCTCGCGCGGGAGTGGAGTGGAGTGGGGGTTGGGTTGGGGGTAATGCGGGGAGAGCACGGCACAGAGCAGGAACGACGATCGAGCTCGTAGAAGGGAGAAGGAAAGAAGCGCAATGGCGGCGACCGTGTTGTGCCACGCGCCATACTCGCCCTCGCGAAAACCACGTCTCACCCTCCCCTCGTACTCGAGCCTATATGCACCGGAGCGATTTTCTCTCACAAACACTTGCATTTATGCCGGTTACTATTCTTACAGACGTATTGTACGAATTATCATTTATAGGACGTACCGACCGAGTCGCGCACCATTTCCACACAACGTCGCCCCCCGACATTGTTGGTTTTTCCAGCGCCTCTCTTTTTTTTTTCTCTTCCTCGTCGTCGTTCCACTACTCCACTTGCTCCTCTTCCTCCTCTTCCTCCGCTGATCCTGCCTCGTTCGCTCGTTTCTCCGCGTTTATTTACCACGACCATTCTATATTATTTGTTTTTGTCTCGTCTTTGTTTGTGCGATATACGAGTCGACGAAACAAATATGCCCTGAGAAATCATTGTTGGCGCCATCTTTAAGTTGGAAAAAGTACGAAAAAAATGAACCTTCTCGAGGATCAGCAAAAATATCCGGTTTTGATATCAACGTCTCTCGGCTTTTTCATGCAAAAAAATGTGTGTTTTGTCTCGCATTGAGACTCGATCGTCCGGGTAAACCGTCGATGGCGCTCAAATACGAAGATCGGAAGAACCATCTCAATTCTCAAATAAGCAACAACAAAATGGCGAGGCTGTCTGCCCGAGCAGCAGGCTTATTTGATTGACAAAAATTCGACAACATCGGGTATCGTGAATATTATCATCATGCAGCATCGTCGAATGGATATAGAATGAAGCAAGAGGCGATAACGATGGATAAATATATATGTATATCGATGTTGGATACTTGAAAAAAGTTATTCTTGGATCGAGTTTGCGATCGGGTATCTCTCGGAAGGAGGGGAGAAAAAAGCTCGATCATAGGCATCGGCGGGGGATATTCGTCGCGATGATTTTTATGGACTCGCATAATATGTGAAAAACTTTCGAGCGTTTAAAATAAACCCTACGCCTCCCCGAAAGCTTGAAATCTCTTATTTTAATTCTTTCACTCTTTGCGTATATTTTCGAAAACGAGGAGATAAGTCTCGTAGCGGCGCCGATTGCGCACGACATCATAACCTCTCGTATCATCTCGTGGCGGGTCTTTAACGAAAAGAAAATAATAAAGGCTCGAGGCTCGAGGCTCGGCTCCGCGATAAAGGCTGGCGAAAAAGAATTCTCGCTCCGAGCCCTTTTCGTTATATTCTCGGCCGCGCGTGACCAGCACCATTTTCTTTCCTCTTTCCGCTTGGCTCCTCGCTCCTCGGGCGCCGCGAACGGTAAAAGTGAAAAGGAAAGTTAAATCTACTGGGTAACGGTGCCAGGGTCGTAGAAAGAATTCCGCCTCTACGTATATCGTACCTCTGGCCCTCCTCTACTCTTGCCGATAAACGCGATAAATTTAAAATTCACGCGAAATTTCGATTGTTTGTATAGAGAGAGAGAGAGAGAGAGAGAGAGAGACGATGCTAGAGCCATCGGCCCCGATGACCTACCTCAATGCGATTCTCGTCTACTATCTCCACCGCCAAAACTCTATCTCATCCGAAAGTCGTTATCTCTCGAGCCCCCTCCGTCTTTTTGCAAAGAGCGAACGGAGCGAGAGAGAAAGCACAACGAACGATAATGAAAGTTTGGCTTGGCAGGTAATCGTGTCAGGGCCGTGACGTCACCGTTCGAGCGTTAAAGAGACTATTAGTTGGTCACCGCACGGTCAAACGCCCAGTCCCGGCTACAATTTCTTTTTAAATACCTCAGCCATAACTTTTTCGTTTTTAACGTAAACAAATTTTGACGACAACAAAGTCCGAAGATGTTGTTGATCCGGAGATAAAGAGCAGCTGGTCGCGCGCGGCGGGAGGCAAACAGGGCAACGCGGAGATTCCCCCGGTTTTGTGCAAACACACCGGTACTCTCGTACTGACCCCGAATACGGTTGCGCAATTCTATTTACGTATCTCGTTCCCCTGCTGCACGCTGCTCGCCGCACCACCGCCACCACCATCCACACAAATAACATTTTATGAAGATATACACACTTGTATATTATATTTCTTTTATATGCCAAATTATATAATGAAATGAAAATTTTTTCATCTGCCAAAGTGAGGCGAGAAGGAGAGGAAGGGGAGAGGTGTTTTGGTTTTCGTAAGTAAATTGGTGCACGACCCGTGGTTGTCGGAGGTCCCCGAATTCGGGCGCGACCGTGCATACACAAACTTTCGACGCGACCGACGCGACCGACGCGACAAATGCGTGGAAGCACTTGACTCTGGCGCGAGACCGAGAGCCTGCCGATGATAACAACGCGTCATTGTCGCGCGCTACTCGAACAAGGAAGCAAACGTATTGGTTGTCTCGGTCGTTTCGCCATGGGCGGAGCCGCGCCCCGTCTTGTGACAACAATGTGCGGCGCCGCTTCTCGAGCCTCAACTTGCCTAAATTTTCTTTCTCCGGATTCGATATCGGCCTCGTCGTCGTCGAGAAAGAAATAAATCGATTATTCAAATAGTTGGGCAACGTCGAGGCAAAAGAAATCCAAAGAGGATAATTAGAACGAGCCTTTCTTATCTCTCGACGAAATAACCGTCTATGGGCAAAGTTGACGCGTCTCCGTCTACTCAACGCAGCGACGACACGACTCCGCGATCTGGAAAAAAAACCGCCTCAGACTCGTTTCCAGTTCATGCCTCGACCCTATATAAAATTCACCTGTACGCCTCAATTCAAATGTTTGCCAATCACATTATACTTTTTTCCTCGTCCCGTCGATATTTCAATATCAATATTCGATGTTTATATTTTCGATCGAGTTTTATCTGCTTCGTCGGAAAAAAAAGAGTAGGGTGCGCGGCAGCGAAAAAAGATAAAACGAGCGCTTATCCATGCGAGATGGAGGTCGGAGAAAAAAAAATTCTCCCGCAATCATTCGCGGACGGAAAGCAAAAAAAAAAAAAAAAAAAAAAAAAAAAAAAAAAAAAAAAAAAAAAAAAAAAAAAAAAAAAAAAAAAACGAAAAAAAGAAGACAGAACGACCCGTACGCGCGGCGACAATTAATAATCAAACGATAATGCCCGATTCCGCGAGGAGTAAATATCGCCGGCGAAGAGGCAAGAGATATGATGGGGGGTGGGGGTCAGTGACAGTCGAGCGCGCGGGGCTCTCGGGCATTTTTTGCCTCGCTCCTTTCTCTTTTTTTCTCTTTATTTCTTCTGCTTCTGTGGTCGGTGCTACTCGCAACATTCTTCGCTGCTTTGATTCGGCGTCTCCTAAGCCGATTCAATACCGAAAAAAAAAAAAAAAAAGACACGCTCGTAACAAAGTTGCAGTGCGGCAGAGGGGCAAGAGATAGCAACGAATTTGTACCGAGCGGAGGAGCGGCATATGTCGAGAGGCGATGATAAAAATAAAAAATAATAAAAATTTAATCGCGAATTCACTCGAAAATGGCGTACAAAAATTGTATAACAATAATGATAATAACGCGTGGTTGAAAAAATGCCCGGCGATGAAGCTCTCGAGGCCGCGACAACGTTGCCCAAACGAATTATAACGTCGCGCGCTGTTATTCACACGACGTTGCACCGGGACCAATCTCGAACGCCATTTTTCTGCCTCGACTATTTATAGAATCTTGTTTTTCTGTCACGTTCGCGTTAAACGTCCCGCGTATCACAACATCCAACTCGCGCGCCATTTAAAAAACACGATCCTTCAGTTTTACGATCGTCCGAATACGAAATTAAGGCATTTTGCCGAAAATAAAGACGATATTTATTATTTATTTCGGCTCGAGGAGCACGCCTGGAACTTGGTGACAATTCGATTCTCTATAATGTTTCATCCCTTCGTATCCCTTCGATCGGATGGGATTTCTCGATTTTCGTATCGAAATGAAAACAAATTTTCATCCATCGGCCCATGCCAGCCTCGCCTTTTATAGGCGATCCTACTTTCCTCAAATTTTAACTATTTTTTCAACGACTTTAAACGCGTGTTAATTATTTAATTATATCGGACATAATTTTCAAGATTTTCACGGTCCTATGAATAAATGAAAGGCATAGTTTGTTTCAAGTTATCGCGGAATTCAGGGAGAATTGGAAGGAAAGAAAATGATGAGATGGGCATTTTGGAGACTGGTATAGGTCGCGTCAATTTTTTCATAAGACCGTGAGGCGTTTAACTGCGCGTTATTGTATTCGGGGTTGTCGCAGCTGTTGCGTTTGCGTCTGCGGTGCTGAAACGCGGGGGGCGGGGGGGGGGGGGGGGTAATGCGAAGCGGCGGAGGGAGAGTTCGTCCCGAAGGCGGCAGCGTGGAGGGAGAAGCGAGAATATCATTCGTGAAAAAGATGGTTCGGTCGGCCGGTTTGAAGCGGCGGGACTCTCGGTGGTAGCGCGCAGACGACGACCACGATACGACGAAAACAACGCGCGACGAGTCCGACTCTCGATGAGCCTACGTGATCGGATGCATGTGCATGCTGTGTCCCCTGCTCGTTCAGCCTCGTCGTCGCCGCCGCCGCCGCCTCCTCTTCCCACTGCTATGTCTTGTCCCCGATTCCCGGTACCTCCAAAATTTAACGGTAGAGCGAGTCATTCGCCATCATTCTTGATTCTGTATCTCCTTCTCCCTGCTCCTCCTGCCTTCTCTCTCACTCGACACTTTACATTTCGATCCATGATCCTCCATATTGCTCTCAATCTCATCGAGCATCCTCTTCTCGTGTTTACCAAACAAACTCGATAAATTCAAAAATTCTTCAATGCAATTGTTTTTATTATAGTTATAACGTCATAAACGGCGAGTGGACAAAAACTGGGCGAAATTCAAAAATTTCCAGGCTGTTGCCAAAAATCAAGTATTTCTCAATAAAAAAAACGAAGGTGTCAACGTCATGGGCGAAGAGCCTCGAAAAAAAAAATCAAAATACTTTGAGCAATGATGATATCATTTTTATGGAAATAAAGGTCAATGTCGTAAACAAAGATTGTCGGAGTCACGCTGTCAGGTGAATGACCATATTTTTTTCATTTCCAAATGTTACAGAAAAATTGTCAACAATTGAGCCGAGCGGTGACATCACATTGTCCTGGCAATATGTTTAGTTTTCATAAACCAAAGGTTTATCGGTCGCCGACCGGTTGCTGCATCTGCAAAGCGAAATCCAGTAGTTCCCGATTCACCGACAGCAAAAAGTACGAGGAGGATTTTATCGAGTGTTTCCAATTGGAGGAACGCCGAACCGGCGAAATCTGCAACGCTTGCGTTCTTCTCGTCAAGAGATGGAAGAAATTACCCGCCGGTAGCGATCGCAATTGGCGACACGTGAGTTTATGCATCATTTTCCATTATCAACCTTTTTATTCGAGATCATCCTCATTTTTTTTTCTCGACTCACCATCGCTTTGCCATTTTTCAAGGTCGTCGATGCCCGCGCAGGCCCTCGCATCAAGTCCCTGACGAAATTCAAGTCAAAAAACAAGAAAAAACCAAAGGAAAATATCGAGAAAATGGAAAAAATATTGAAGAAGAAACACGTGTATCTGAAGCCTGAACGTTGTCGCGAACAGAGCCCGATCGTCAGCGACGATCTTGCTGGTAAGTGGAAGAATTCTTTCAGCAGCAAAACTAAAGAAGCCACGATCTTGGAAGAGAAGAGAAAAACAAAAAAAAAATCAATTTAAAACGATTTTCAGAGGAGTATTTGGCAAACGCGGGCAGCAAAGGTTCCAGCAGAGCGGCAAGTCCCGCAGATAGCGATGACACGACACTCAGCAATGACAAAAGGCTCAATGAGAATCCTCGATCGTCGATACCGATCGACGATAATGAAGCAGATTTTCATGGTTGGATCGACCTGACGTACTTTAAACGGTATTTTTCTTCATTCCGTACTAACCCTCGAAAGACCCGGAGCGTGTCGTAAACTGTGAAAGAATTAGTCATAGTCGTTGCATTGCTCGAATAACAAGATTTCTCAGCGAGCAAAGATTGTATGGGGGAGGAGGCTTTTTTTTATTTTATTCCAAATGAATTTGAATTAACGATTTGGATGAAAAATTTGCAGAGAGGTAGTTTGCTGTGGCACGATATTCAAAGGTCCATACGGAGAGGTAATGATAGATCCGTCCCTGATGAAGCCGTGCGTGGGTTGTACAACGAGGCAAAGACTGCAACGAGAAGCACGGGAGAGTGGGCTCGAGTCTCGGTCGTTGGGCTCAGCATCGGCAAGTCCGGCGCACAGTTCGGCATCGGCGAGTCCGGCACACAGCGTAGACTCGAGTACATGCTCGACGGGAGTGGCAGAGGCGGCGGCGGTGGCGGCGGTGGCGGCGGCGGCGAGCGGCAAACCAGCCGGTGGTAAAACTTTTAGCGATTCTTCGTCCGATTCGGGCTACGACGAATCCTCGAATCCGGCGATCGTCGAGACGAAAATCACGAAAATCCTCGTGACCGCAACGATCAAGGATGGCCCAACGAAAATTGACGAGCAAGACTCGAGAATCGAGTCGCTTCCGGTTGGAAAAAATGTTCAATCCAAGACAATCATGCTGACGGAGAGTGTAAGATTGAAAAAGGATTTACCCATTAAATTAATCGCGGTCAAGCAAGTCGATAAGCTCATCTGCAAACCGATCAGTCTCGCTATAGCGCAGAACCCTAATTTAACTCTGACCGATCGTAGCTCAGGCCCAATAGTAACTCCCATACCGAATAATCCTCTTGTCGATTTCGCTATCCACGCCTCCACGCGGCAATCCATTACCAATTAACCTTATCCCCCACCCCATCCACCCTTTAGTATCTTAATTTATTTTTTCCTCTCTTTCGCGCCCCTTTTTTAGGACGCGAAAAGATATCGCTGGGATGATGCCCATCGAGCTAGGGCTCGCCGTCACGTTCAATTATTAGTTACTAAAGGCTAACGAACCGCGCAACCAAAAGACCCGGCGGACGACACGGGCTATGGAAGGGTTCGATGGAAGAAAAAAAAAAAACAAAACAAAACAAAACAAAAGAAAGGACAAGGAAAGGGAGAATTTCTTCATTCAACATTTCGATTTTAAAAAAATCTTGTCAGACCCTCGCGGTCGTTATTTATTTCGTCGATTTGAGCCACGAGGCACTTGACGCTCGTCCAAAATTCAATTAGTCAAATTCATTGAATGGGTGATTGAAAATGGGAAAATTTAATGTTTCTGGGCCCAAGAATTTATCGTTCTTCGTCGCCCTGTTGCTTCTCTTTTTGGTTGTCACACACCCCCAGAGTGCTAACACACTGCCATTGCTCGAATCGTAATTTTTCATTTATACTTCTCCCTCGAGAATATTACAATGAATATCCGAGGAGAAAATCTAATAAATGATGATTCGATTATTAGCAAGTACATCAATCAACTGTGATGATATTCTTTAAAGATACGCCCTACGATATTAGACGTTTGACACGGCGGCTCTAATACATTATAAGTAAGATTATGTGCATTTATTTCCCGTCCTTGTCGTTCCTTTTCGGGTTTTTAAAAATATTTTTTATTTTTTTAATATTAATTCTTAGCATTTTAAAGCTTTACCATTTTCTATCATTATTTGAAACAAAAAATCAAAGACCCATCCACAGCCACGGGTTCTCTGCGAGCCGCGAAGCATCAAAATCATTGTATCCGTAAGGCGTTCTTCGTTCATTAGGCCCTTCATTTTAATCCCATATTTTTTTTACGTCTCTGTGTTTTTCTAAGATGCCAATCGATCGATCGACGCTTGGGTCCAAGTTGAAACGTTGTGAGTGACTAAAAGTTACGATAAATCATTGATTTGTCAATTTTTAGCTTGGCAGAGCGCGAGGCCAAATTTTTATCCTCCTTAGTCGGAAAAAAATGGATAAACACACTGCTGTCGTCCATGGCGTAGAGAATTTTCATTGAATACATTCACACCTGCTCAATACAACTTTGACCCAATCGTAAAAATCCAATATTATATCATAGCAATACTGATGATTTTCGTAATAAGAATAATTGTATTTACCATTCATAATTATTATTATCATGCGATTCTGAGAAGAAAAAAAAGTGGAGAGTCGATTCAAAACTTCCGCAGACGAATCCTCCCATTTGTCCAGTATTTCGAATAGTCGACGAAAACTCGACGTTGCGAATTTACTCAACGGACCAAAAATACATTTTTATACGAAACTTTGTCCAGTGGCCTGAACGAAAGCTGAAAAGATTTTTATCTTTATTTTCTCTTCAACTTTTGCTCCTCCACCACCGGCCCGCAACACGGAGATGAAATAATATCTAAAAATTCTGAAGAATTTTTAGCAACAACGAGAAAAAAGCAAAATTGTAACTTTTCATTCATTTGACATTTTTTGCCTAATTTTGGATGAAAAGTTATTACTGTTTATTTGACCCTTGAATTGCCCGGAACTAAGAAACTCTTTGTTCAATTTCCTCCTCTCCGTGTGTACCAAAGGATCGAATTTAAATGCAGCATAATTAACGTCAAAAGCAAAAATCGCCGAGTTGCTCGACATTGAAACACGAACGAGCGATGAGCACAAATAATTGAAAGAGAGTACCTGTTTGAAGCGTATTAAGAAAAATAATGCTCCCCACTCGACAAAGCTAGCAAACACTTTACCCTGAATTTTTCACATTCGGACACTCTCGATATGATAAATTGGTTGAAATTCGTAAATGCGCCTCGTGCAATCGATAGGTTACTCCTATTTTTTTTTTTTTTTAGTACAATTTCTTCTAAGAGTTCTACAAAGAAATCGAGAAAACATGGAATAATTGAGGCGATGCGACTGATCTCTCGTGAAATACCGATCCATCAGTACCAAACCCTTTCTTACCGCGCAATTTTCATCCTCTTGCAATACCTAAGATGCATTATTTTCCGAATAAATTAAAATATCTAACCGGATAAATATATTTTTTATACAAGATTATTTTTTTTTTCATAATATGAGCGTATGAGCGCAACCGAGACACTGCCAATCTAGGGGATAGTGTCGGGAAGAAAGATGGACTAAAAGTTGTTCCAACCAGAACTGGAAACAATTCCGAAACATTACTTATTTAACCGCCGTTTTCTTCTTTTTTTGTTTTATCCAAGATTTTCATTGTACGTTTTTCGGATGGGGAGGTTCGAACGTCCAAAGATTCATGCAAATTAGAAAGTCAGAGGGAGAGAGAGAGAGAGACAAAAGAAATTAGTAAATTTATTGATAGACCGAGAGGCGAAGCGAATTATTGCGAAAGATAAAAATTAATCAATTTACATGATATTCTATATCAATCTTTTTTAAATACGATTGTGAGACTGATCCAACTGTTGAGCAAATTAATATTTTATTTACAATGCTTAAAAAATGTTGGCAGAATGAACGGGGGGCAAAAGTGACGCACTTTTTTTTAAACATTCACTCTCATTTGTACAAATTTTTCAACGAGCTCCGAGTTTTCATCGTTCAACGAAAACTCATTATTTAACAACTGAATTTACCATACCATACCATACCATACCATAAACATCAAAATAACGAATAAAAACATAAATTTTTCATTGTTTTGCAACGATAAAAGCTCGAGCATAATATTTTTCAATTAATATCATGAAAGTGGTGAAAGTCGATCGAAATATTGAGATTTAGGTGCTACGACAACCGTCACCACTCGAACCAAAATTAGTAAATTCGATTCAACAATATTTAGCACAAAAGTACGATTAACCGGAAATAAATAATAATAAATAGTGCGTCAACGACAATCACCTCACGTACATAAATATAAAATAGTGCAAATCGAGGGCCGATATCTGTGATATTATAGTCTCGGCCCTCGAGTCAACATTTTCGGAAGGAAATCAAATCCGTCGGTCGCATCAAGCGAATTATATGTAACGAAGATATCGCATAAGTAAAATGCGAAAATATTCATGATATTTCTTTGACTCTCAATCTTGCCAATTACGAAAAAAAAAAAAAAATCGAATCGCGTCGGGCGTGTGTTCAAGTCTCAATGAAATTATGCGTGTGCCTACGTGTGACTGAGAATATGAATAACGAAACTGTTGATAATAATAATTGAGACTCTGTTGTTTGTTGCAATCACGATCGATCTCCCACGTAATTGTGTTCATCATAATTATGAAAATTTCGATGGAGTTGATTCTCGAGGCATAATTTATTCTCGACAAGTCATCGTTCGCTACCATTGCAATTTAAATTAATTAAGGCGATTAGAACGAGTGAAAAAGAGGACGACAGATGAAGATAAGGGAATGAGAATTTTAGGAGAATCCAAGACTCGTCTTTTTCGACTCGTTAAACCTTATCCCCCCTCCCCCCCCCCTTCTCTTTTTTTATCATCACAAATTATCTTAAGCTCATAGAAATAATGGAAAGTATAGAATTTAATTATGCTTGATTGTACTAGCGTAACTTTTCGAAAACGAACCAATTCACATGATCTGATGGATATATATATATGTATATGTATACACGTACATGAATTTATGCATTCTGAAAGAAATATTATTGATAAGAATACACACGACTCGAATCAGGCTTAATGTAAATTGCGAATTTGCCGACATCTCCGATGGACTTGTACGGATATTAATTGTACATACTGTACGAAGTATTATGTATTATTCCATTTGTTAAGAATTGATTAAAACATTGTGTAATGAAATCATGGACAATGTGTGATTTTTTTTTTGTTGCTATTCTCCTGCCTCCTATAAGTACATATTACGAGGCGTTTTACAAATTGTATTCCGGAAAAAAAGCATCCATCTTTTGATAAAAACGAAAATAAAATGCGAAACCAACCGGGAAGAGACAAGTTTTGTGTGTTTGTGTTCAAAATGACCCATGAAAGCTTTTGATCGGCGAATTCAGTTTGGCGGTTCCCGCGCAACGTTAGTTCGCGTAAAAAGCGCGCAGGCTGGCGCTGTCGTCGCTGAAAACGTGAAAAAAAAAAATCAACACAACGCGGTGCAAGCTGCAAGTGCTCGTTGCTCAAATGCGACCGCGTTGTTGTGCGACTTTAGTGCGAAATAATCGGGACAAGCGAAATGTTGAATCGCGTCGTACGTCCGCGTCTCGTGACTTTCGACGTCACCGGGACACTCTTAATGACCAAACTGGTTGAACATTATTCCGAAGTTGCTTCTCAACATGGAATCATCGTCTCCAATAAAGAGGAATTGGCGCGAAGTTTCAAACAGAATTTCAAACGATTGGAACGAGAACATCCGGTCTATGGGAGACACACCGGTCTCGGCTGGGAAAACTGGTGGAGGCAAATTGTTCACAATGTTTTCAAGGACCAAGACCAACGACTCTCCGACGAATCCATCGATAAGGTACGCGTGTCTACAGTCACTATTCGCGATGTATATTATCCGACGGCTCCGCGACAATCTCGTTTTTTCTGCTGCTAGCTCATCTCGCGCACTCGTTTGTATACAAAATCATCGCATCACGTAGATGTTCGCTCGACGTCCGTAAACACACTTTCGAATGGAAATTCAGTCAGCTGTTTTTTTGTTTGTTTTCCATTCATTTTTGTCGTTTGTGTGTGTTTTATAAGGCTAAAAAAAATTTACTTTTCCCGAAATTTGCAAAAATGAATTGTGAAAAACAGCGAATTCATTTGTAAAGACGCGCAAAAATATTTGAAAAAAAAAGAAAAAAAAAAACAATTATTATATGATATATGTCGCGTAATTCGCTGTAACGACGCCTGCTGCTAAGACGACGTTTCAATTTTTCATCATACCAAATTAAACGATAAAGATAAGAAGAGCTGAGTAAGGAATAAAAAAAAAGAAAAATGATAAATGATTCAGGTTGCCAGCAAACTGATAGAGTGTTACGCGACCAAAAGATGTTGGCACACGTATCCCGGGGTCCTCGAAATTCTTGAATATCTCGAGTCGCGGGGCATCGTGTTGGGGGTTATATCGAATTTCGACGAGCGGCTTGATTCCATCCTCGTGAGTACAGAAATACGACGATATTTTTCGTTCGTCCTGGCGTCGTATACGCACGGCGTTGAGAAACCCGATCCATCGATTTTTGAGGAAGCGATTCGCTTGGCGGGAAAAACAAGAGGAATCAGCGTTAAACCGGAAGAAGCGATGCACATCGGTGACACGCTTGAGAACGATTACATCGGAGCGACGAACGCGCGTTGGAACGCCGCGCTGGTGAAACATGGCCAAGCAGACGAGGACAATTATCGTCGCGTCTTTGTCGACGAGAGTCAAGTCCCCCGCGATCGACAATTCAATAACATGACACAATTACAGAGCCACTTTGAATACATTTTTACTCAACCGCCTTCAAATAATAATTACCTGTAGAATCGCTCGTTTATTCCAATTTTATTCACCGCCATCGCATATATACAGTTGTACGTGCTTATAATATATAATGTAAGAAATGAATATATTTCATAAACTATTGTTGAGGTAAATATAGAAGAATAATAAATTATATACTGCTGCGTATATTTTTCAGAGGCATTTTTCAGATCTCCTTATTCCGGAAAATACGCATTTTTTGTTGTTCCAAATTGAGACCCAGAGGTATATGCACTCGAAAGACATAATGCGCACGCTTGATTCTTTGTTCGTGCCTATGTATACAAATTGAGTGTAAATATAAAGATAATAAGGCTGATGACGGACGCGGCGGACCAGTGTCCCAGCGTGTGGGTTCGCGTAGGCAGGCATGAATTCCCGGTATCGAGCAACGCGCGTTTCCGGGCTGCGTGAGACAGCTGAGCAGGCAACGCTGTATGTCTCGTTTGTGTTTGAGCAGATAGCGCTTCGACGTGCATTTTATAT
This sequence comes from Campopleginae sp. 14b, assembly GCA_030522525.1. Taxonomy (NCBI): domain Eukaryota; kingdom Metazoa; phylum Arthropoda; class Insecta; order Hymenoptera; family Ichneumonidae; species Campopleginae sp. 14b. Next base: position 72,025 of record JAPYYS010001291.1, read on the forward strand.
CTCGTTATAGCAAACGACGGGGGTTATCGATGCGTTTTGTACATTCGTAAACAATAACTTTTTCATATGTTATTTGTTTCGCGGCAACAACCATCCACTGATCCCTACCCGCTGCTCAACATCAGCAGTTTTCGTCGCTCGAAGGCACGAGGGATGAGGACAATTAAGTTATGACACGAGGCCCACCGAGAGAAAGAACAGACGACATGCGGGCCGGCCACAAAATCTCCGAGCCGAGACTGCATCTTGTTCGTGTCGTTAGTGAGGGCGGAACGCGAGCAGAAAGAAAAGACAGAGAGTGTGGGGCTGCGTGCTCAGGTAACGCTCATTGGAGGATTGTACGTACGAAGGGAGCAGAGCAGGATAGAAAAAGATGTCGGAGAGAGTGGGCGCGAGTACGACAGCGAGAGAGAGAGAGAGAGAGAGAGAGAGAGAGAGGGAAGGTGAAAGAACATTTATACATAGCGCATATCTATAGATAGAAAAAAAAGATTGTACATGAGAAACCGTGCGAGAGTGTCGTCGAGATTCTAGAGACTGGTGCGGAGACAGTTACAGCTCGGTATTCGGACTGTACGAGTGGACGCGAGTAGCTCATCGATTTTTTCTCATTTTCCACATACATTTTAACCGCGCCGTTTATTTACTCTCGTGTATAAGCCAGTGTCAGTGGAGCAACTTTTCAAAATATATTCATTCGCGCCACGCAGCAGTGCTGCGGATGTTTTCTGACAAGTTTGATCTCGTTCCATCGCGGCGCGGTGCAACAAGTAATCCCAGTTGAATGAATGTTCGTCGCGAGGTTAGCAAATAAATGTAAATTTACATTCTCGTCGCTCGAGACACTGGGCCGCTGCTGGCGTGCCTCGAGTGAAGGGACGCCGTGCCGGAATCTCTGCGCCGCCCTGCTGAGGTTTCTTCGTTCCATTAGACAAAGACGGAGACGGCGACGTATTAAGGGGAATCCACAACCGACAACGATTCACTTTTCTCTCAGTAGATTTATTTATTCGGAATATCAAAAGCGCGAATATAAAATTTTATCAAAATTCCATTGAAAAACCGGAAGTTATTTCACAACGAAGGAGCCACGGAATTATTGCCGTTCGCTTGCTAATTCGACCATTACTTTTCTTTCCGTAAACGAGAGACACACATTTTTTTTTACAGAATCTCGAATAAAATGAGAAAAATACACAAGAAAAAAGATTTTTGATATTTTTGTTGGAACGTGCGTCGCCATGTGATACGGGAAAGAGCCCCCGGTTTTTCGGAATAATTTTAACGAGGCGCACGGGACAAACTCGTGAGATCTCGAGAATAGAACACATACTGGAGAAAGAAGCGGCGCGAAGAAGAAGAAGAAAGGGAGAGAGAAAGAGAGAGAGAGAGAGAGAGAGAGAGAGAGAGAGAGAGAGAGGGAGCGAGGCCGGCTGTTGAGAAACGTGGGAGGGCAAGCCGGGGGTCCAGTCAGTGTGGCATAACAGCATAGAGTCTAGTACGGTCAAAGTCTCCGGCAGTGAGGTTTGCGACTCCCTGGCAAACGGATGTGACCGGGTGAAAAACTTTTGTCTCTCGTTGCGTCAAGTTTTTTTTTCTCACCTCTGCTGCTCGATCTTTCGATCCCGCACCGATATAATGGGCGGGAAAATCGCTGCTATTATTTTGGTCGCATTTTTCGCGACCGGAAGTCACAGCGAGCCGGATCTTGTCGATGGACAATTCAACAAAATAAACAAAAATCGCGTCGAGGTCAAATGCTACGACGACTTCGGAGCTCCTCAGGTGAGTTTTCCCGCATTTATTTCAATTCATTCCACTGAGCACTCGAACGTATCGAAAATCCAAGCGACTATTACAAAGTTAATTACATATTCATCAATTTATGAATCAATGTTTCATATTCATCAATGTTTTATGAATGATTGGGAAAAAAATGTTTTTAAAATAATTGCACATGGTGATAACTAGCAGCTCCAATGTGACGAGAAATAATTCGAAAATTTCTACTTTCGGTTTTTTTTTTATTTATTTATTTTTTTTTTATTCCATCCAATTTTTGTCTTACTTTGGTCACGAGGAACGGATACGCGAGAGAACAGTGGGTTATCGCCCAGCGAGCTCGGACTCTGGTGAACTTTCGTTGATAAAATGGGGAAAAAAAAAAAAACGGAACGAGCAGGGCACGATAAAGCCCTGAGATAGAGAGATTTTTATTTGGACCCAAATCTCCGAAAATTGATGAATCGTACAGTAAGGAAAAATCCGAGCTAAAAAAAAAAAAAAAGTTTTTTCTCTCTATCTCGAGTAATAAATCGGTTCGTACAAAAGTTCATTTCCGCTGCTCAATTACGACACTGTGCTGCTCGTGAATCCGGCAGGCTGAAGTAAAAACAGGATGTTCAGAGGGGGAAGCAATGCTGAGAATCGAATGCAAAGAGTAAATCGTAACTGTTGTTAACGCTATCGTATTTAACATTTCGCGATACCATTTTATTACGCTTCTCCGAGATTTCGCTCGCTCGTTTACAATTTCTCGGTATATAATGTTCGGGCTTTTCGCGAAAAACAGTCGTCGAGTCTTCTGTCTCCCGGAATGTTATCTGCCAACATTTTTTTTCTTCATTCTTTCATTAACGAGTTTTTTTTTATTTTTGATTATTTTTTCTCCATTTCGGCCAATGAATTGAATAAATAAATGGGAAATGAAAAGGGTAAGAGGAAAAATAATCGCCTTGAAATATTAGAATGTTGTTAAACTTTCAGCGATGCATTCCGCCGTTCGAGAACGCTGCCTTCGGTGTCTTGATGGAAGCAACGAACACGTGCGGTCAGGACGGCAGACCCACGGAATTTTGCAAACAAACCGGTGTACAAAGAAAACCCTGCGAATTCTGCCACCCTGGAGACCATCCCGCATCTTTTCTCACTGATCGTGACAACAATGACAATGCCACGTGGTGGCAATCGGAAACGATGCACGAGGGCATCGAGTATCCCAACAAAGTTGTCCTGACCCTCAACCTCGGTGAGATTTTCACGTAAAAATCATCAATTTGGCAAGAAATAAGGAATTAGCCAAATTTGTTGGTCGTCCGTGGTGGCATTTTTTCTCCCGCCAGAGGGGCTATTAAATTCCTTTTTATGTCTTTCATCAAATTTGGAGGCGACGAGATAAGAGATTTGGTAAGGGGCATTGATTCATCCGAGCCTTGGCGAGCTCTCTGCGTGCGACCTCTCGACCTTCCATCTTTCTCTCTTTTTCTCGGATGTACCAAGATATATCGGTCCATCCGCACTCACTGATAATTTTCTGGCTTTCCATTGGTTATCCCGAGCATATGAGACACTTTATTCGAGCATCCTTTATTCCTAGATCAGCTCCAATTTCAAAATCTCTTATTCTCGTTGCGAACAACAAAATACGACGACGATCCGCAAAGTAAATCATCCGAATCATCAATTTCGATGCGAACAAAAATTGTCAGTCTAATCAACGAGATATTAAATATTTAAGCCTGCACAATTAACGAAAGTGCCAACGAGCCAGCGGATTCATAAACATTGATTTTTTAATCTGAAGCGAGTTTGAGGAAGCGCACGCGTTTGGAAAATGTAAGCATATTCGTGAAGGGATCCGCCGCCGCCGCCGCCGCTTGAGAGTAAAATGTCTGGGAGCCATATGTGATCTCAAGATCGTTAAGCGGCTCTCACATCGCGATCGTACCGCGCTATATAAATCCTTCCAGGCCCGTCCATTTAAAGCGCCATAAAGATGCCCTCGAGCAATGAGTGCACACAAAAAATTCCTTGAACGAAGAAAGAGAGGAGAAAAAGTTTTGTAATATCGTATTTTTTTGTTGTACTTGTTGCAGGAAAAACTTATGACATAACTTACGTGCGAGTGTTGTTCGAATCACCGAGGCCCGAATCTTGGGGAATCTTCAGGAGGAAAACGGAAGATTCTCCGTGGGAACCGTATCAGTTTTATTCGGCAACTTGTCGCGATACTTACGGCTTGCCCGACCGGAAAGACACGGTGCGCGGGGAAGACACGAGAGTTCTCTGTACCTCGGAATATTCGGACATTTCGCCTCTTCGCCGGGGCACCGTAGCCTTTTCTACCCTCGAGGGTCGTCCGTCGGCTTTTCAGTTCGATACCAATCCCGCCCTCCAGGTTATTATATTTTCTTTTTTAAATATTTTTACCCGGCCAAAAATACGAAAAAGTTGAAAAATCGATTTTTTTTTTTTTGCAGTCTTGGGTCCAAGCGACCGATCTGAGGCTCAGTCTGGACCGACCCAACACATTCGGTGACGAACTTTTCGGAGATGGCCAGGTTTTGAAATCGTATTATTACGCGATCGCGGACGTCGCCGTCGGCGCCCGTTGCGCCTGTAACGGACACGCCGGCGAGTGTATCAACGGCCCCCGTGCCAATGGAACGACCCGCAGAGTCTGCCGGTCAGTTGGAAATTGCCTTCAAGATTAATCAAATTTTTAAGCATCTGAGATGATGGGAGATGACGTTTTTTCCAGGTGCGAGCACAACACCGCGGGTCCCGACTGCAACGAGTGCCTGCCGTTTTACAACGACGCTCCTTGGGGTCGTGCAACAACGACGGACGCCCACGAGTGCAAACGTGAGTCGGATAATGGCATTTTTCTCCTCCTCCTCCGGGTCTCTCTTCTTTCTTCATTCCTTATTAGGTCTTAGTCGCGACCGATCAACAGTGGGGCAACATTGTTTTTCCCTTTTTCGTCCTCTCCTCGCTCCCTCTCCGTTTGCCCCTTCTTGCCATGCGGCTATCCTCGCGGACTTCGTTTAACCGCGCTTTGCAAACGCTCCTCTGGAAAACGTTGCATTTTTTTCTCTCAAACTATCAAACTACATTGTGGGAAAAGAAAAAAAACACTCGAAACTCGGCGAATCGATTGATGGGCCCCGAACGATTAAAAACTCGATTTTCCTTTTACGCTCGTTGAACGCTCTGGTTGAAGAGGGGAGAGAGGCTCTCTCGCTCGTCGTATTCCGAGGGAAGCCGCCGCCGCCGCCGCCGCCGCCGCCGCCGCCGCCTCGATCTACTCGCTCGCGCTCACCCGGACTCGGACTCGGTCGATCGCGTAGACATGCGTTGTCTTTTCTTCGTGCTTTATTTATTTTTAATAAATTTCATTTGTGCCGGTAATTCGTTTCGATTTAATCGATTTTTGCCACGCTCCATTCGCCGGCCTCGTGAGTCGCTAACCCGTTTTATCCCGCTTCTCCCGCTCGCTGTGATTTTGTTTCGTAATTTTTTCAAGGATAAACGTTGTATTGTTGGCAGCGTGCAATTGTAATGGATATTCGGATCGCTGCTACTTCGACAAGGAATTGTACGAGCGAAGCGGCCACGGTGGCCACTGCACCGACTGCCGAGCGAACCGTGCCGGCCCCAATTGCGAAAGATGTCGCGAAAATTATTACCAACGCGCGGATGACAGTTATTGCGTCGCTTGCAACTGCAACGAGATTGGATCGCGCAGCTTGCAATGTAACACCGAGGGAAAGTGTCAATGCAAGCCCGGAATAACCGGAGAGAAATGCGATCGGTGCGCCTCGAATTTCTTCAATTTTGACTCGCTCGGTTGCACCTCCTGCGAGTGTAGCCCCAAGGGATCCCTCGACAACGAACCGATGTGCGATCCGGTCAGCGGTGCCTGCGTCTGCAAGGAAAACGTCGAGGGCAAACGATGCCGAGAGTCAGTATTGGTCGCTCGCCCGGACAGCCCCCAACAATTATCCCCATACGGTGTGACATTGTTAATCCGTTTTAATGATTTTAATATTATTGAGCGCAGATGCCGACCAGGATTCTTCAACCTTGACCTCGACAACGAGTTCGGTTGCACGCCTTGTTTCTGTTACGGACACTCGTCCGTGTGTAATCTCGCCAATGGATACTCCAAGCTGACGATCGAGAGCATGTTTGGTCGCGGAAACGAAAAATGGACGGCGAGCGTCGCCGGAAACCCAATTCCCCTTCATTACGACGCAGTGACTCAAACTATTTCCGTAAATGCTCCCGATCGCGACAACGTCTATTTCGTTGCACCGGGTTCGTTTCTCCGCGCCGACAACTTTTTCTCTTCTTCATCTTTCCTTACAGTACCAAACAATACGAGTCCTGATGACCATGTCGATTTATTTCCAGAGAGATTCCTCGGCGACCAGAGAGCCTCTTACAATCAGGATCTCACGTTTACACTGAGAATCGCGGAGAACGAACCAGCGCCGACCGCCCGCGACGTTATCCTCGAGGGGGGCAACGGCGAGCAGCTGACTCTGCCGATTTTCGGACAAACCAATCAACTTCCCAACGCCTCGGTAAGATTCGCGGCGAAATAACCATGCCACCATAACCACCACCACCGATTGGATGGAAAAAAATGCTCGATATGATGGTTACAGCCTCAAGTGTACAAGTTCCGGCTGAACGAGCACGCCGACTACGGTTGGGAGCCACGAGTCGCTTCTCGCGCCTTCATGTCGATCCTCTCCAATTTGACGGCCATAAAAATCCGTGGAACGTACACCCATCAGGGTAGAGGATTTTTGGACGATGTCAGCCTCGAAACGGCTCAACGCGGTGCCGCCGGCGAACCCGCCGATTGGATCGAACACTGCCAATGTCCTCACGGCTACGTCGGCCAGTTTTGCGAATCTTGCGCCCCCGGATTCCATCACGATCCACCGAACGGTGGCCCTTTCGCTCTTTGCGTTCCCTGCAACTGTAACGGACACGCCGACATCTGCGAGGCCGAAACTGGTGCGTGCGACCTCGCCCCTTCATCCATTGCTCCATTCTGTTGCGGGTTTATATTGCGACTCTTATCCGTCCACAGGCCAATGTATTTGTCACCATAACACCGCCGGTAGCAATTGTGACCTGTGCTCTCGAGGATTCTACGGTTATCCGCTGAAAGGGACGCCCTACGATTGCAAACCTTGTCCTTGCCCGGACAATGGACCGTGTATCCTTCTGGGCAACAATCCCGATCCGATCTGCTCGGAATGTCCATCCGGACGTACAGGTTTGTCACTCATCACTACGCTCCCTTTTCGTGACGAATAAATCACCGCAGAAAACTAACGAAAAGTCGTTTGTGGCGATGATACCGACAGGCGCGAGATGCGAAACCTGTTCGGACGGTTATTTCGGGAACCCGGACCAGGGTCAAGCCTGCAGGCTCTGCGACTGTAACAACAACATCGACCTCAATGCTGTACGGAACTGCAATCACGAAACTGGCGAATGTCTCAAGTGTGTCAACAACACCGCAGGATTCCATTGCGAAGACTGTTTGTCAGGTAAATTCCAATCATATTTTTCCCATTTTATTGTTTTTAATATTTTAAAAACGAAATATAATGTTCAATTAGGATATTGGGGCGACGCTCTTTCCGAGAGGAAGGAAGACAGCTGCAAACTGTGCCAATGTTACCCACCGGGGACGGTCGAGCTCGAGGACGGATCGGTAGCTCCTTGCAATCAACTTACCGGACACTGTGCGTGCAAGCCTCACGTTATCGGCAGAAATTGCGACAAGTGCGAAGACGGTTATTACCAGATACTGAGCGGCGATGTAAGTGTCCGTTATTCTTCACTGACAAACTTGCTCTTTCGATCGATCGTTTCGTTTATATTTATTGTGAAAAATGATCGGAACAGGGCTGCACGGCGTGTAATTGCGACCCCGAAGGCTCGTACAATCGAACTTGCGAGGCGACTACCGGACAATGCGAGTGTCGAGCCGGAATCACGGGAAAACGGTGCGACACCTGCTTGCCCTATCAGTTCGGATTTGGACGGGATGGATGCAGGCATTGTGATTGCGACACCATCGGCTCACAAGATTTACAATGCGATGCCAGTGGACAGTGTCCCGTAAGTCGCTTGTTGTTTTGACCTCGCCCTATACGCTTCTCGCCGTTCTATTTCTCTTGGTACCCTCCCCCGCAATTACGAAAACAAATATTTATCCTTTTTGCGCAGTGCTTGACGAACGTCGAAGGACGACGCTGCGATCGCTGCAAAGAAAATAAACACAACAGACAATACGGCTGTGTCGATTGTCCACCTTGTTACAATCTCATCCAAGATTCCGTCAACCAACATCGGAGACGGCTCAACGAGCTCGAGAGCACGCTCAGAAAAATAAACAACAGTCCGACCGTCATGAAGGATTCTGATTTCGAGAAGGAACTGAAAAATGTGGAGAATCGCGTCAAGTCTTTGCTCCAGGTCGCTAAACAGGGATCCGGAAGTGAGTTTTTCCCACTCCCAGCCCCGTATCTCTTTCCCCATCGCCTTTTCTATAGTCTTATTTTTTCGTATACTATTCGTATATTTTATTTTCAGACGAAAACAAAACGCTGGTGGAACAATTGGACGAGTTGCGCGACCAATTGAATCAGATTGAAAAAATATCGCAGAGCGTCGACGCAACGGCCGAGGATGCCCGACGAACGACCAACGAAGGTCTCACCAGCATCGACGAAGCGGAACGCGTTCTCGATCAGATTTACGAACAATTGACCGTAACTATACTCGTTCAATGAACAATAATGCATGCTCAAACATTTAATTCCCGATATCTTGATCGATTGATTGACCTCTCTCTCCAGGAAGCCGAAGATTATCTCGCGACTGACGGGGCGCGCGCACTTGCCGCGGCCAAAAAACGCGCCGATCAAGTTGGCCAACAAAATCAACAAATGACGATTATCGCCCAGGAGGCTCGAGTCCTCGCCGATCTGTCAGTTTTTTTTTGCTTTGCTTTTTTTCCTCACATTTTCTTCATTATTACATTCTTTTCCTCGTGATCGTATCGACCAATTTTTTTTTCTTTGCTCTCTAGAAACACGAACGAAGCGAAAAAAATTCACGTGCTCGCTGAACAGGCGCGCAACACTTCCCTCGAAGCGTATAATCTCGCCAAGAAAGCCATATCCAAGTATTCCAACATCAGGTTAGTGTTTAATTAAATGTTTGAATTTTTGCCTACAATCTGCATCTGCATATTCGCACGCTACCTTGACGTGGACCCAAACAAAGAGAAAAATAGAAAAGTTCATTTCTCGGCGTGCTTTTGTTGCAACGACGTTTTTAGCGACGAGATCAGAGGCCTGGAGAACAAGTTGGAGCTTCTCGAAGATCGTTTCAACGAAGTGAAAAATCTGACGACTGCCGCTGTCGCCAAATCTGCTGCCGTAGACAAGGAAGCTCTGCAATTATTGATTCTCGATCTTCGCGTTCCCACCGTTGACATCAACGAACTCCGATTCCTTCTCGATACCGTCAGCGTCGATGTGAGTCGACATTTGATCCAACATTGTTTTTTTTTTTTTTTTTTTTTTTTTTTTTTTTTTTTTTTTTTTTTTTTTTTTTTTTTTCTGTAAAAAATCGGCTAAAAAATGAAATTGAAATGAAATTTATTGGTCAGGGTTCGGAGATCAAAGAGCAGGCTCAACTATTGCTAGGCCAGAACGAGGCATGGCTGAACGAATTGGCAAACAAGGCGCGCAAGAGCGAGGAACTTTTGGAGCGAGCTCAAGATCAGCAAGCGGCAACGGCCGATTTGTTGTCCGAAGTCGACGGAGCCAATGAGAAAGCGAAAGATGCGCTGAAAAGAGGAAACCAAACTCTCATCGAAGCGCAAGAAACGTTGAAAAAATTGGGCGGTGAGTGAGTCAATCGGCGGTCTTTTATTGTTGCTGTTGTTTTCTCAATACGACGTTTATATAATTGATTATTCTAAACGCGACACAATTTCTTAAGAATTCGACGCCGAAGTGCAGAGAGAACGAATCAAGGCTCAAGAGGCTTTGACCGTGTTGGATGATATCAAGGACATGGTAAACGAGGCAATAGCCAAAGCGAATGAGACGGAATCGGTTCTCAGGGACGCCGAATCGAACGCAATCGCGGCAAAGGACATTGCCATCCGAGCGCAGGTATAGACGCTCTTTATTTTTCGATAAAATAAAATATTTCGAGAGACACAGGACGAAAAACGAAGCAACGATTATTTTGTGTCGATTGGCAGAACATTGCGGACGAGGCGAGCGCAAACGCAAATTCGATACGTCAAGAAGCGAACAAGACGAAACTGGACGCTGTGCGTTTGGGTAACGAGGCGGACAAGCTCCATCTCAGAGTTGAAATCACTAATTCGATAGCGAAAAAGCACGAGGCTCGTGTCGACAAGGACGTGAACGTGACGAACGAAGTCAATCATCAAGTTGGTCAAGCTCGGAACAGCCTCAACCTGGCCAGTCAACAAGTCGACAAAGCTCTTGCCGAGGTCGATGAGATTATCAAGGAACTCGATGTCCTTCCAGAAATTGGTATTTTTTCATTGTTGATTATCATTATATTGAGTAACATTATTTTCGAGCAATGATAAATTGTTTAAAATGATAATGATTTTAGACGACGCTGACCTGGACCGTCTGGAAGAGCGTTTGCTGGCAGCGGAGAAAGAAATAAAAGAGGCTAATTTGGAGAAAAGAATACGTGAATTGACCGAGGCGAAAAATCTTCAAACCCAATGGGTTAAAAATTACGAGGATGAGGTTAGCAGATTGAGGCTGGAGGTCGAGAACATTGACGATATAAGAAAAGCACTGCCTTCGATATGTTACAAACGATTACGTTTGGAGCCCTAAGAAACCTCCTTTTCTTTTTTACGTGCCATAAATTAACGTCAAATACATACTTATATATATATATATATAAACAAAACAATATAATAATATACAAAAATCGTACTTATATCGGTACGAGTACGGACGAAAAGCTCTCACGATTATACCCATTCCTCGGTCAAATTAAACCCATCATTCTATTTTTTATTTTTTCAAAGTATCGCCAAAACTTTTCCGTGCAGCCTCCTCATGCTATGAAAAACCTAAATGTCAAAGAATATATTGCGGCGATTCCGAAAATCCAAAAACAAATGGGCAGTGGCTAAAATATTTTTCGTTCAACTCGAAAAATGCGAACTTCAATATCGCAGACGACGACGACGTTTTTGGAGAATATTCTCAAACGACGCGTAACATTTCGTCGCAACAACGAACCTCATACCAAAGATATTCAGCTTGTGGCAATAAAAAAGACAAGAAAAAAAAAGAGCAAAAAACAAAAAAGTACGAGCTCAAATTGGAGCAGCCGCCGCGCACGATGGAACAATAATATTTCTAAATCCCCATTTAGCAAACATTAGCTCCTGGTAGTTTTATTGAAAGAACAACAACGACCACCCGAAACTTTCCACGCTGTCGAAAAAAAGTTGAAAAAAAAAAAAAAAAAAAAAATAATCAAACAAACAAAAATTTCTTATCAATTTTTTATTATATAAAATAATATAATGAGACACTTTTATACGGCGTAGCGTAGTACAAAATGTAGCATTAAGTATCATCGATAATTGAAAACGAAAAAAAACTGAAGGCAGATGAGATTTTTCAACGAAATAAAATAAAGGCCTGATTTCGAAAATTTGTCAAATTAATGTTTGTCTGAATAATCTCGAAATACGAGAGCAGGGATTGATCGAGCTAATTGGCGAATCCCGTAACACACGATTTCAACGACATTGAAGTTTGCATCGTCGGAATGCAACGAAATAATTCTCTTTTCTTCTTGGCAAAGCGAATTATTCTGATGCACAAAGCAATGACGATGATAAACAAAAATTCGGACGATTTTGACCATTAACGGAAGAAATCATCGATGAAAACAAAATATTCACCTTCGTTGCATTTCAACGGTGCCAGCTTCGGCTCCATCGATTTCATCAACAACTTCATTTATCTAAACATATATATATATATGTGTGTGTGTGTGTGCATATATGTACATATATGAGTGTATTTATTTGAATTCTCAATGACGAGATATCACGAGGAGAGGTAAACAACCGTGGAAGCTGGGACAAAACTGAAGGTACAAAATTGACATAAAATTGCACGAACAATCCATAATTCGGGCTTTCGTATTTTTCGTTTCGTATCGTTTCGTACCGGGGATCAACGAAGTTCTCACTTGATTATAAACAAAATAATTAGCAACACCAATATGGCGGTCAAGACTCCAATGGCTACCCATTGTCTCCGATCTAAAACAAACGGAAAGTAACATCACATGCGCACACTTGTAATTATCACTTTGTTTTGTCTGTTGATTTGTTTGTATTTATTATCCTTTTTTATTTCATTATTTTTTTCATTGCCTACAATATTCATCGAAATATTCTTGATTTATGCCATTTCGACTTTTTTTTTCTCCTTTTTCTACATTCTTTCTATTTTTCTCTGTATGAAATGTGATAGAGGATTCGATAGGAGTGTACACCAACATCAACATTAACAACAACAACAACAACAACAACAACAGCAACAACAGCAACCGCATCTACGTAGATGACACTTGGTCTACGTAATCATAAATCAATATAGTTTACAAGTACATTTGGCCCTCGATTTTGTCGTTAACTAGTTTCACCTTTCTTATTTCCTTTTTTTCGTTCACTCTGGCATATTAGTTTTGTTGCTTTTTATGGAAGTGTGCATCATCGACTCAACGACGATCATCTATTTTTTTTATCGCGATCAATATTCCTCGAAAGTTTTGTCGAGGTTTTTTATTCATCGTGTATTTATTAATCGAACGTCGATCAATTAATTAATTGACGTTACTTTTTGACCATTCTTCTAATCAATTGATGCTAAAAACAACGGCTACAAACTCGTGTTATCGCGCATCGCGCAAACTCTCTAACATGAATCAACAATAAGTTTTTACTACGAACTTTCCGATCGAGATTAAGGAGGTTCAAGCACTTCCGATATCTTGTGCCTCTCATACGAAAAAATTCTGCGAGCCGCACGTGTGTTTGTTTCTCATTAAAAAATTTATTTCTCTTTCATGCACGACCAAATCCGCAATCGCTCTCTCTCTCTCTCTCTCTCTCTCTCTCTCTCTCTCTCTCTCTCTCTCTCTCTCTCCCTCTCCCTCCCCCGGTGCATTCCTGCGCGCTCGCCCCCTCCTCTCCTTATATTCTCTCCCCTTAATCCATTCATATAGTTCCGGCCTCGTTCATTGCATTTCCGAATCGTACGACGATTCGGACCCTCATTTGAGATTTTCTTTTTATCGCTATTTAATGTACAAGATTAAAATTCATTATTTTTATTTGGCCTTTTGTCATTTTATGAGATTTATTTGGTTCCGATCTATCGAACCGATCGATCGATCGCTATCGAATCATCTATACGTGGTAAAGGTCGGATTTTCTGCTTTTTCTAAATTGGCATTGTGGCAATTATTTGGCTTCGTGTTTTTCAAACGTTTATTATTTTAGTTTTTTAGCTCGATCGTCAGTGCGACGCGAGGGAAGGATGAAAAATATTATTTTTGTCCTGATTGAGTTTGGCGTATTGTGAGAATAAGGTACATTATGACGAGGATAAAGACAGGAGGGAAGGATCATTCGGGCCATAGGGGATGAAACGAGTGGAATGTTGAAAAAAAAGGAAAATATGGCCGAAAGAGGCGTCTCAATAGAAATCAATTGAAATTGGCGACTAGTCGGCGTAACATAGAAAACAGTTTGTTATGGTTGTTGAGAGAGTGGACAGCGAGGATGGCTTTGACGCGTATCGTTCTACCCCGAGCGGGGCGGCTGTCGGCGCGGGTATGTAATTGCTATAGTTACCATTGCTCATGTGAAGGACCTTGGCCATTTTTTTCATCGTCGAATCCAGTTTAGAATCGGTGTGCTCCAGCTCGTTGCCAAAATCGTCGAGCATTCTGTTGGCGTTTCATTAACAAATCACATCTCGTCCTCTTTTACTTTCAAATTCTTTTTTTTCTTAGGCAAATGTGCTAACGCAACGGTAGTAATGGAACAAAGAAATTTTTTGTTTCATTATAATTTTGGGAAATTGAGGCTCGTAGCTTGAACTTACACGGCTTGTTCATCCAGCTCCGAGTTAATCTGATGCGAGACAGTTTTTAGCGTGCCGATACTTTCCCCTATCATATCGAGCTGCTCCTCCTGCTGGCGCATCATGGCGCTTTGTTGTTGCATCGTTGCCTCAACAAATTGTCGATTCGGACTGTCAACCTCGTTTTCCAATTTGCTGTACTTGGTAGTTCCATGGTTGAGGGGAACTCGTGCCGGACTATTGTCCAGCAACGGCTGAACCATGAAAAAGTACAACGCGACGTGTTAAATATATGATCGATCGGCGCACCATCCGTGTCATTTCTTCTTCTCTTATTTTATTCAGACAATAATTTGCCTTTTTTTAACAATATAAAAATCAAGTTTTAATTATTTGGAAAAAGGCTTTGTTATATGAATAATGGTTGCTGACCCTCATCAGCGACGCTCAGCACCACTTGGACGACAAGGAACTTTGAAGGAGCTTACTCTCGGCTCAATTAATTGTAAGAAAACATCAAACAAAAATAATATCGTACACCGCGATGGAATGTGCGCTGAAGGAGACTCCCACCGTGCATGGCCAGCTGATGGAACAGCTGACGGACGAGCAAGGGGAGGACGGCGTTAGGGGTGACAAAGATGGCGCTGACCGCTGCGCGCATGCGCGCGGCTCCGCTTTCTTACAATCGCTATAAGTACTTTTCCTAGACTTTGATAATTATACACAGCAGATCGTTCGTATTGATAAGATTATTGCGAGTGTGGCTCTGCGACGTGTTACAAAAAAATGTAATCGATCGAAAAAATAATATGAAGGCTACGCCGTAGCGCCGCGAACGTCATCGACGTACTGTCCGAACATATACGGGGGGGGGGGGCGTTCTCGGGACGCTTTTTTGGCGAAAAAAATGATAATAATATTGCGACTAGAGAAAGCTCATCGCGGGCACAAACCTGTCTCGCCGTACGATCGCGATCTCTTCCTCGGCTCAAATTCATCTTGTCTTTCATAACCTGCGCCGCGCCCAACAAACACAAAACCTTTTATTTTTCGACCATATTTTCATAATCCTAGCGATTTTATTAACAAAATATATAATAATATAATTACCTTGACTTCTTCACGGGTGTGCTCGATGAAAGCTCTCCGGATGGTCAGTTCCTTGTTGTCGATTTTGAATTTCGTTGGATTTTTTTCTACAATACGTGATTATTGGAATAAAAAAAAAAAAAAAAATAGCAGCAGGTTAAGGTTGATTATATATTTCTATAACGCGAGGCGGCACACGCCTCGCGTTAATGGTCGCGCAATAAACCACAATAATAATAAAAATTGAAAAATAAGTTAAAAATGTCTAACATATATACTTGGAAAATATATGTAATCGCGCGGTTATTAATTTGTGACGCAAAGGATATAAATAGTATCCTCGAGATCCTCGAGATCCCATTCGATCGAGCGCAGAGCGTTTCGCAATTCGGTCGTCGTCCAGACGAGTT
The DNA here is from genome assembly GCA_030522525.1 of Campopleginae sp. 14b. Classification (NCBI taxonomy): domain Eukaryota; kingdom Metazoa; phylum Arthropoda; class Insecta; order Hymenoptera; family Ichneumonidae; species Campopleginae sp. 14b. The sequence continues at coordinate 87,524 of JAPYYS010001291.1, forward strand.
CTTCCCGCGAGACCGGGATTCCGGTTGCCGGTCCGGTAGCGAGGGGCGCGATCGGCGTCGAGGCGACGCTTCCGTCCACCTGGGATTCGCTCCACCGACCGTATAATCCACGAGTTTTGTTCAATGCCTTGCACACCTCGCTGCGACATCGACACAAACATTTTTCATCATTTATTACAATAAGCTCCGCATATATATTCTTTTCATCTATATTGGCCGCATGACGCGACCGTCCTGTTTCGACCATTCGCTCGCATTAAATCCCGCGGACCGTATTCCTCTATATAGCGAGCATTTGTGCTGTGTGCATGTTTACGCGTCGAGAGATAAATTTGGAGCTTACGACGACGAGGGGTGCCGGCGAAAAAAATCACCTAAAACGGGATTCTGCATGTCAGTCTCTGTACTATATATAGCTATACGCGATTGTTCGTATACACTGCAAGTTTTTTATATACGCGAGCGAGAGTCGCGCGACGTTATCATGATCCTTTCCGAAATAATAAACAAATTGACATTTTTTTTCAATTATTCCTAATACGAGTTCGCATGAGGTACCTCGCCCGGATATGGGAAAGCTTGTTAAAGTTATAAAAAATGAACAGCTATGCGGAATATTGATCTAAAAAGACTCGGTGAAAAAAAAAGTGTCAACATTTTTTACGCGTACATGCGTTGTTCCGCGATTCGACATTTATTCAAACGATGAAATGTTGACAATTCTAGGGATAGCAACGAGTACGCGTCATGTCATTTCGCGTAAAAAAAACTGTTGTAATGAAAATATGAATTGTAGGAAAAAGGGGTCAGGGTTTATAAAGGCAAAAGTAGCGTTAAATGCCTGGCCCCGTATATATATATGTATACGGCACCGGTATCATTGTGCCTATATTTATATGCATACGATGCAGTAAAAGGTTTATGGCGAAACAAAAAGCCCGCGGTATATGCAAGGAAAGAGCCGAAACAAAAGAGGACGGACAATATTAAAATAGTTGCCGCTCGCGGTACACCGCGCGTTTCACTTACTCTTTGACGACGAAAAATGGATCCTCAAGCGTCATTCCTCCCCCGAAATTAAAAGAGCGGCCAATCTCGCCGCCTTACGTATCTCACCGTCGAGATTATCCCGGACGATTCATCAAACATCGGTGACAAGATGTTGCGAGATTAGACTAAGGCTTTTTTCTATATGTTTTTTATTTTGCTTCCCCGCGAGAGCTCTGAATCTGTTTTCTCAACGAATAACAATGACAGTGACAATGATCCTGTCGTCGATACACCTGCTCCCCGTCATTTCTACTCTCGTGCCTCGCTTCTAATAACTGTATTATATACTATACTTTATTTGGCTCTTCTTCTTTTTTGAAATTCGTCGCACTTCAACTTGCGTGACTGCAAACAGGTCTCGTGATGACAATCGAGAACTCTGTATATTTTCGATTATTCTCACTCAGCCTCACTGAACTGCCTCATCACTTAACACTGCAGACGACTCTTTATTCGATTTTGACGTTTGCGCTCAAAACCCGTGTAAACCTCGACATAAGGCGGCAGTGTACTATTGATCTTTTTCCAGCATTACCACCCGCACTACTATTTTACTCCGAGTGTGACCATAACATGGGAACGAAATAACTTTCCTAAAGTTGGCCGCGCCACCGGAACTGACGCATACGACAAACGACAACTACAACTACACCGCACGACCACCATTATCAACCAAGGAGTTTGCAAATCTCAATATTCCGCGCGCGCGCAATAATAAAGTCACCATTCATTATTGTAATTTTATTGATAACTAGTGGCATCAATAATGCGATATTATACTCTTTTTGTCAATATTTTCTCTTTGTGAAATCCTTTTTGCAACAAAATGATATTTTTTTGCTGCGATATAAGCAGCAGTGCATGGTTTAGTTAGTGGTTTTAGCGCCGCAGTTCCTGGATTTCCAGGGGCCGGCGTAAAGAGAAAACGCGCTCTAAAATTTTTTCAAACGCCATCGCTTTTTGCCTCGATTCTACAAAAAAATCGTGAGATGAAACGGAGTTTTGGCAAATTCGTTGATAAAATTCGAAACATGCACGCATGCAGAGTTTTTACCGTCACATGGCGACGCAGCGGAGCGGCTAAAGAGCTCCGCAACGCGCAGACATTCGCGCAGGCAGGTGAGGCAGCAGCAGGCAGCACGTCACTACTCACTCGTCCGTCCGTCAGTAGCCGGTGATCTCTTGCCGCGAACGGATGTTTTGCTTTGTTGTCATTTGTTATATCGCGTAGCGTCCGCAGGCTAGTAGTGTGCTGTTTACAAGTGGAATTTGTTTTCGTTGATAGTCGACGCTGCGCTTCGGAACCTTTCACAGGTAAGTGTGTTGCTTGCAATTACATTTTGCAACATTGAGAAAAGTTCCATGTCTTTTTATGCTCGGATTTTTTTTTTTTGTTCGTTAATTCGTACGAATGCTTCGAATCAATTGGAATGTTGGATGGGAAACGTCGGGAAAAATGACTATTTCTCCGTTTTGACAAACTTTATTATTGAATATCTTGGGACAATTGACAAGAAATGTATCTCGCTCGAACAAACTTAAATCGACAACATTGAATTACAATAACGCAGGAAGCATCGACCTGCTATACGATCGACGGTCAAAACTTGCAGCACTTGTCGCGTCTGTTTATTGTTTCTGTGTAGTATTTGCAGGTAGACTGTGGAGCGTGCGAGTTATTTGCGTATCGCCAGTTACGGTATTAAAGGATAGACGTTAATTTTCATTTCTGAATTCTACTTGATTTCCTTCTTGCCTTTTTTTTCCGGAACGTTCGATCGGGCAAGTTTTTTCCGAGAGGCTTAGAAGTTAAATGCGGCTTAGAGCGAACGGCTTGCCGGAGAGGGGCATCAGCATAGGCCTCCTTCGTAATCATCCTCGTCGCGGGGCTCTTCTTTATCGGGTGTCTCGGCCGACGCTCCGGCAATTTCATTTTCTTCTTCATCCTGGTACTTCTCGGGTTCGCCAAGGCTCGGAGTAGCCGGACCTACCTCGCCGGATGTTGATCCCTCCTTGGGCTCTTGCGATCTCTAGAACACGCAAAAAAAATAACGGAGCAAAGCTCGACGATGGTATTTGTTAACTTCCAACTTAACGCAGAGAACCAGAATCAACGACGTAATTACATGATTGACTTCTGCCTCTACGATAGCTTGGCCAGAAAGATTATTTGTGTTTGGGGATACATAAGTCGCAGCTGCGTTTGCTCTAACACCAACCGGTGGAATAGCATATTCCTGCGTAGTCGGTAACGGCAGTCCTCGAGCCAGTTTGGCATACTCCACATCCATGTGCTTTATGAACGGACTGTTGAGCGCCGTTCTGGCCATATTTGCATCCTCGTTGTCGTACGCCTGTAACAGCATCTCCAGGGTCTGAATCTCCGCCACTTCGCAATAGTTGCCCCATTCCTTGAAGGCTTTCTCCGCCGCTACCTGATCGCCTCTTGCCAATTGCACCAAAACCAGCACCACAGCCAAACGACCCACCGACGGGGCGTGCTCTATCGCCTGGTGCATTCCTATTTCCCGTCTAATTGCGTCCGCCGCCTGATCGTACATCTTCAACTTGACCATTATGCGCGCCACTCTGCTCATGTATTCAGCCGCCTGACGAGGGCTGTCCTCTCCCTCAACAAATAAAGAAAAACCATTTATCGTACAGTCTCCCAAGGAGGTATCTTTGCGATCGACTAAGAGGCGTGCATTCTTGCCCGATGCTCAATCTACCATGACTATTTCTGCGGCCCTTTGGAAAAGCGGCAGAGCCCCTTCCGGATTGGTACTCTCTATCATTTTACCGGCCTTGTCTAAGACCGTAGCTCCTGATTCCGGGGACCCGTGCTGCTGATAGAGCGAACAGGAAGAGTGCGCCAAGCGAGGGATGTCCGTCATATCGCCGGTGTCCCTGCATATCAGCAGGATTTGTTCCAAATTCCTGCAAGAAATCATTTCTTTTTCAAGATACTCGTCGTCGTTCCGCGCTTTTTTTTTTCTCATTCTCCGTGCCTTTGTTCAGTATTCGTCTCAAATAATGATTGTCGTTAATAATCGAAACTTACTTGGCTGCATGGAACCATCTGCAATTATCATTGAGGAAGATATTTTGTTAATTTGATAAAAACGACAATGACGAAATAAAAGGATACGATTTATTCTGCTTGTAACAATCGGCAGCTTTGAGCAGCGCATCTTTGCATTGTTCGTAAGCCTTGGCAATGCGAAAGCAAGTCGCCGCATGAGTGTATTCGTCCGCAGCCACCTCAAAGTCCGGCCTCCATTTCAGTAGAGTAGTTTTCAAACTGCGAAATCAAATATTTATTTGCCTATTGCCGCTTCAGCTGTTTTCCCGAGATTTTTCATGTCGTTGCTTTATTTTTTCTTTCATCTTATTCGGACACCTTATTGGTCATTCGCCCAATCCAATATATTTTTTTTTTCTAAATTTTAACATTGTTCGAAAATGGACTAATCTCACAACGTTTCGTTTTTCTTCATTTTAATCTCGATTTCGATTATTTTTCCGTTCCGAAATGAATTTTCAATCGAAAAGGGTCGACGAAATGCGATTTACCGCAATTGTCGATTGAACTTGGTTTGGGAAACGAGATAGATGAAACAATGAAACACAAAGGTCAAGGTAGTTGGCAGTTATATGGAGAGAAAAAATTAAGGGGGTCGTCCCTCGTTAATGATGGAATAAAAAATACACCCTCTCACACCTTTTTTCCGCCTGCCTTATGTGCGCATTGCCCTCCTCGATCTTTGACATTTTTCTCCGAATGTTGACAGACTATTCGTTGTATTTCACCGCGCGCGTCGAAATAATTGTCGTTGCTCGACGTTCTGCTCGGTACGCCGCGAGCAAGTGATAAAATCAATTGACACTCGTCTTCTGCTCAGCTGTCAATTTACCAAGTCGCCCGAGCACAGTGGTGCAGACGACGTACGGGACGATCTGTCAGAATTTTATGCGTGTGTGTGTGCGTGCTCTGCAACAACCCACCAGCACCACCACCAGCTCTCGTAGCAGCAGCGCACCGCCAGCACAGCCTTCTTCGGTATTTTTCCAGCAGCTTCAAAAGACAAAAGTTCCTAGCACTCGGTTTCCGGTGCCATTGGCGTGGTGCGCGGTGCGACGCCGCTGCGCGAAAGCACTGGGACGGCGCGGGACGCCGAAATTCATTGCTCCGTTTTTTGTTTATACAACAAACCGGCAAAACGCAATTATTACTTTTTGTTTTCTCTCTCAATAGCCTCGCAACTATTCGTTATTTACGAAATAATCAACTAGTCAGCGTTTTCAACGTGAGAAAATCGTAAGACTGTTTTACCTATTAGTCAAATATACTCCCAACTACCCGAAAAAATTGACATAGCCTCAAAATATAATAAGAAAACAGAATAAGAATACACATTTGAAAAGTTGGTGAAAAAAAACCGATCCACTTGTTTTCGAAATGTCCTGCTCGACGAAGTAACAAGATTGAAAAATGATTGCAATTATTTTTTCTCCACAAAAATCATTGTGGCGATAGGTCGAATGACAAAAACGCGATTCCAAGTTTTGAATATTTATCATTTCCGCTGTATATCGTTCAAAAAGTCGTGATTAAAAATGAAACAATTAACCAGATGGCGGAACGACTGGAAGATCTCAATCTGCCGAACGCGGTAGTCACAAGAATATTCAAAGATGCTCTGCCGGACGGAGTGACGATCGGCAAAGAGGCCAGAGTGGCGGTTGCCAAAGCTGCGTCAATTTTCATTCTTTACCTCACATCGGCGGCCAATACGATTGCCAAAAAGGGTAATAGGAAAACAATATCCGGCGCTGACGTCATACAAGCCATGGAAGAAATAGAATTTGAACAATTTGTCACGCCGCTGAAGGAAGCTTTGGAAACTTTCAAAAAATCACAGAAAGAGAAAAAAGATGCGCAGACGAACAAAAGAAAACAACAGAGAAAGGACGAGGACGGGAACGAGGTCGCGGAGGACGAATAAAAATTCTATATTTATGGCTTAGGCTTTTATTTTCTTCTATAATTATTGCTATTTTAAGGATTATCGTCGAGTAATAAAATGTTGTACGTTTTTTCTCCTCCTTTCAAATTATATCTGTTTTTTTTTTGTATACAATGGAAAGCGAAAGTGCTCTAGCATCGCCGATCTTGAAAAATACGAGACTGGAAGGAGGCCCATGGCGTTTCAAAGTTTATATTCGATAAATAAAATGACGAATTTTTTCAACTATCACGTATATTAAAGTAATCATTGAACTTGGTTATGGTTTTACGCGTACGTTTCAGGAGGCCTTTGTACGGACGCGATCATTAACTTTTTCGCTTGAGAAGCTTGCTGCAAAACTCACGATGGAATTTATAATTTTAGTAATTATCGATAAAACTGATGATTGCACTATTTAGAAAAATTCTAAAGATTCCTACGCTCTCGAGCTTTTATCGTTGAAAAACAACGGAAAATACATTTTTTTGTTCGTTGCAATGCTGAATGAAAACGAATATATGGACTTTGCTATAAAAATGATTCGCGTTGGATTCCAACGAAGCAAACTCCAGCGTCGTTAAAGATCCGTTAACTCGCATCGAGAGTATTCGATATTCGTTAATAAGGGTCGTTGAGAATCGTAGTGATGATGATTGTAAAACTGCATTCGAGGGCTTTTTCACAAATTGAGAGTGCAAATAAAGTCGCGAGTGAGGAAATTCGATTTGACAAATGGTAGTGTGGGATATTTCCTCGATACCAAGCTCTCGAGCACACTGTGCTTATTTCAATAATTAACAAATTTATAATATGTCGAAGCAGGTGTATATGTTTAAAAACTTGAGGCCTTACATCGTTTGCACTTTGCGTTGTATCGGGCCACGGCACATCGGACATTCGGTCGATACTTTGCTGGAGCAAGCGGCGCAACAACACAGGTGTCCGCAAGGAAGAAATATCACTTCGCACTGCACAAAACAAGAAAAATAATTTCATCATCTTTTCTCAATTTGCAAGCTGAATAATAAACAAAAAACTTACGTGCGAATCAAGACACACGACACACTCGGTCGACGAACTTATACTCGGAATGGTCGTAGGTTCGTGCGTTTTAGAACTTGTACAAGGCTCATCGGACGGTGCTGAGGGATAAACGGGCGATCCTAAAAGATAGATCGGCGCTGATGGAACAACCAACGGTGATTCGATCAATTTTTTCTCCGCCAAATAATTTTTCACTGCCCATTTGATAGCTGCGCGATCTCTTTCGCAGTGGATCCCGATCTTTTTGCAACGAAACAAATGTGTTGTCTCGTTTACTCGCTGATGATTATTCAATTGATAATATCCGATTGTTAGATTATTTCATAAAATTACCGATTCCAGTCTCTCGTCGTCCAACTCGAGAAGCAACGAGGGCAACGTAACGAGAAAAGGCAAACAGTGCAATGCGCCAGCAATCGCGACGTGACGTACCAATGTCGGCTCCAGTCCCTCCAAGAGACCTTTCGGTCTCGCCTCCATCAGCGATTGATATTGCATCAACCAGAATAGACTGTTTCTCCTTGTGCTCTTTGGGAAACGACGAAAAATTATGTCAAGCACCAAAAATTTTATCAACTTATCGATAAAAACGATATATTTATCGAAGTGATGAGAAATACGTACATCAACGTTCCTTTGATCTTCGATCTGTTGAATCGTTTCCAACAGTTGTTTTCTTCTTTTATCTTGTTGATCCAATAAATCGACGAGAATGGCGCTCAGAGTCACGCGTTTGTCGGCCAAATCGTTCTGTTTCGACAGACAACAAAACCTTGACCATTTCCATTTCCATTCGAAAAACGCGCGTTGGCAGATTATTTTTTTCTTCTTACTATTTGCTGATTGATTTCCAACTTTTTTCGCTCCAGCTCGATACTGGTTAGTGCAGCCAATTGGGATTGTACCAAAGTCACTTGTTGCACAATACTCCATGATCGAGCGTCGCTTCTCTCGAGCAATGCCGCTACCGCGGCTCTTTGCAAAACTTCGTCCTTCCGCAATCTGTTGACCAAGTCTTGCTGGCTCCTTTTTTGGTCCCTGACCACTTCCGCTAGGTGATAATTGTTTCTTACCTCTCTGAAACATTTACTACATCATCCTCCCGTTCATTCATTTCTCACGATCCGATATTTGGAGAGCAAAAATTATGGAATCTTATCAGGTTTTTATACTCGTTGTTTTATTTGTAAATCAAACTTTTTAGAAAACAAGATTAAGAAGAAGAAAAAAAAAGGAAAATATTGTGTACTGACAATTCTAGCAACGATTGTGCGTTACAGTCTCGAAATTTGGTATATTCGTCTATTTTTCTTTCCGTCAGGAGTTCTTCTCCCAGTAGTTCCTCCATGGCAACTGCGAATAGAAACATTTTCTTCATATATTTTCTCTTTCAATTGCTGAATTTTCGTAAAAGTATTTATTCTTTGAAAATCTCACGTAAAGTCTCTTTCGTCCGAAGGTTAAATTGCTCGGTATGGCATTGTGACAATATCCTCATTTCGTCCATTCTTTCTTGTTCCAGCAGCTCAGCCTGTGTCTGTCTTTCTTCTTCGCTACTTCGGAGAAATTCCGTTATCACGTGGTCCGCTTCTTGCTCAGCTGTCGGATAATCGTCTCGATTATTTCGTTCTCTATGCTTTTTATATGAGAATATTTTTCGTAGAAACATTGCGTATCCGTTATTTCTCACCGTTATAAATGAAGGAGAGCAGTCTGGCACGGTTGAGATCTCTCTCCTGTTGTACTTTTTCGATTTCCTGTTCGAGCTGCGTTTGCTGCACGGCCAAGTCGTCCAAGAGCTCATGGCAAAATAAATAGCAACGTTGTTTCTTATATATACTATCTAACTAATATATTAATGGAAAAACTTGCTTACTTTTTGGCGATGGACTTTGTGGACAGACTGCAACTCCAGCTCGTACTCTTGTTGTTCCTTGATATTTTTTTCCACTTCGAGCAAGGCATTCTTTCGCAATTCCTGTGAAAACGAATACGCCATTTGAGATTAATTTGCTTGCGCACTCGTTAATTCGGTAACCCAATGATTCTTAATTAGTTGAAAATAAATTGGAGCGTCCCTTGAACGAGCCTGGATGATTTTGATGGGATGGAACGACGCGGTGAATTATGAAAATGCACGAAAAAATGGCCAACGCGTACAATGGGGCAATGAACTTGAATGGGGGTGGGGAAGAGTAACAATGGCGAGTCTCCACGTGCCTTTTCTTTTTCTAGCCTCGTTAAGGTTGCCTAGAAAAATAAAAACAAAAAACCATGAACTTTCGAGCAAAAAGAATGCGTGAAAAAAATTGAAAATAAATAATGAAAAGTGGTGAAAGAAAAAAATGCGATTGATAAATGGATCGATTTGGAATAAATTTGTTGACCTGCACGACCGAGTCCTTGTTCGGTCTCTTGGCTTCCTCCTCCTCCTCCTTCTCCTTCTCCTGCTCCCCCTCCTCCTCCTCCTCCTCCTCCTCCTCCTCCTCCTCCTCCTCCTCCTCCTCCTCCTCCTCCTCCTCCTCCTCCTCCTGTCTCTCCACATTCAAGCTCGTTTCTTCTTGCAATTGCCATTTTTCGGGGGCATACTCGATGCCGCATTCGTCGGCCAGAAAAGCAATGATTACTATTGCCCCGCCAGAGAGAATATGTTGCGGCGGATAGCGGAGGTTCTCCAATCCTTCCATATTGATTTCCCTCAACGATTGCGCCTGCCCTAACGTCATTGGCAATTTTTCAATCGCCTCGTTTTTGCTGATATCCAAAATACTCAGCCTCTTTAACATTCCCATACTGTCCGGCAAGCCCTTCAGCTTGTTGCTCGAAACATTTAGGAGCGTCAGGTTCTCCAAATCTCCCAACTCCGGCGGCAACTTGCGGATCTTATTTGCCTGAACGTAGAGCTCCTGGCAATGGAGGAAAATCTCTTTTAAATATATTTTCTCACAACGCCATTAATTTTTCCACATTTCATCATCATTTTGTCATAAAATAATGCAGCTCCGATAAAATATTTCTTTCAGAATGCGTGAATAATCACCCTGAGCGATACGAGATGATGAATTTCGGTTGGCAAATGGGTAAATTCATTATTGTGTATGTCTAATACAGTTAAAATCGAGAGATCGCTCAAGGCACCTCCGCCCAACAGGGTTGTCAGTCTGTTGGATTGCATCAGCAAAACCCTCTTTCGGAAAACCTTGCATAACGAATAAATTCCCGTTGGTATTTGTTTCAATGCACAATCCGAAATGTCGAAAACAGGTTCCGGATTCTCTCGAGCCTGTTTGTTGAACAACAAGAAAACAAGACACTGCGATGAATGATTTTTTTTTACTTTTTTTTTTTTTTTTTTTTTTTTTTTTTTTTTTTTTTTTTTTTTTTTTTTTTTTTTTTTTTTTTTTTTTTTTTTTTTTTTTTTTTTTTTTTTTTTCGCGCAGAGAGTCGAGTGAGTAAACATAACGTTGCCATGTTAAAAAATGACAATCAATTATCGAGAGTGACGTACCAAGTACAATTTGTGCTCGAGACGTGCCTTGTAGTCGACATTAACCTTGGCTCTATGTTTTTTAGTGAATGACATTATTGATGTAACGTCATGACAGCAGCGACGAGTCGCTCGTGTCATTGCACCACAAACTCTTCATAAACTCGACTTTTTTCTTTTCTCTTTCCTAGTCGAAATTTCTTAATTACGTGCCTTTAACGCCCGATAAACTTTTTATCGCGATGTTAATGGAGAAAGAAAAAATGTTCTCCCTCCGGTTCATGGCAGCGAGTATTATCGCGGGCGGACTTGCCACTCGGCGTACTACTCGTTGCGGCGAAACGCTCGGCGGCCTCGTAGCAACTGATCATCGAATTTTTGACGTCATTGCCGAGGTTCCTAGAGTTTTCACTTACCGGCAGGGTAAGTTCACCTCTTAGTTGACCCACCATGCGAGAGCGCGGAGCGTCCATGTCCCTCGGCCGATACATCAAAAAGCAGCCGGTTTTTTTTTTTTTTTTTTTTTTCATTTTTCTAATAAAATGTGACAATTGTTTATTGAATATTATAATCTTGAAAATTGTACATTTTTTCATTCTAAAAGAAAATGCGGTCTGTAATATGCGGTATGGTAAGTCGTTTCGAACTATATAAATTTTCAGGGTTTCGTGGTAAAATTCATGTTATATTCATCGTCACAATTCGACTATGCGCGATGAGGGATGATATATTGTATTACGGGCAGTACGAGTTTTTTTTTAAATTATTATAACAGGATTATTTTCAAGATTGTGTGTGATTGAAAAGCATAATATTGTTGTTCGCGTCGACTTTTCTCGATTCGTCGAAAGTATAAAAAAAAAACCTCTTTTTTTTTTGTTCGTCACGACTATAAGGTCGATTCCGCGCATCGATGTTTCTACGAAATTCGAGCTAAGAAGTAATCTCTGCTTTTCTTCGCAATCGGTATTCCGTGGGTGTCAGCATACCTCTGGAAAAAAGGGTTGCGAATTTATATGTAAAACGTTTGCGCATCTCCGTTGCGCATGCAGCGCCGAGATGTATTGTATATAGCGTCTGGGCGCGTCGTGAAAAACACGACGATCGAGTTCGTCTTGATTTCTCCGTTGCGGAAATGTTATTTCTTTCAATTCCTCAGCTATTCAAACGATACGGATTTTTTGGCAATTCTAACCTGAGTACAGTGTCGAAAGAAACGCAGACCCCCTTGTCGCACATTCTTCTATAAAGATGCCAGCATTCTTTTTCCTTGGTCGTTTGAAAAGCCGGTTCTATCGATGATTCATCCACATCGAGATGATCCGGCACTGCACTCTCGGATCTCGAAACAACGACGTTTTCCGAGAGCTACGATAGACGCGCGCGCACATACACACACGCACGCAGACAGGAATAAAAAATGAATGTCCTCGCGTCGAATTGAGCCAACATAATTGCGAGGCCCGAAGTTCGAACGCGGGCAATAAAAACTCGAGAAAATCGAATACGATGGTAAGAAAATTAATAGTATAATAACACAAAGGCGATTACCTTCGAGACGGAGGCTTGTAATAAAATCGAGGTCGGTTGATGCACCGGTAAACATTTCTCCATGTTTTCTGATATTCCGGTTCTCGGTGGAGGTTCCCTGGTTGTTGGCACGATCGGCGATTTGTCGGGCTCGCTGAAAGACGAAACGTTGCGAATATTCATTTGTGTTTATTTTTTGTTGCCAATTGGATATCGTATACATATTCATAAATAGGCGATTTCGTGCTGCACTCGATATCGTGTGGGGACATTTGAGAGGCTCGTAGAAAAACTAAATTCTACTCATCGTCGTATATCGATGCATGTATATTGCGACGATATCGATGTCGAAGCGAAGCCAATATCATATCCGGCCGTTCAGGTACACGAGATGGCACCGTGGCGGCCTGCTGCTTGGCCTTCTTTTCTTTCTACCCCCTCGCCGCCGCCTACCCCTCGCTACCACCAACTTTCTCCTCTTCTGCCAGCACACGGTATAACCCATCCATCGTCCCCGGTCTCTCCTCTCGCTCTCGATATCATCATAAATATACCAAAGATATCGAAATACCATTTTTTTTGTTCCCTCCAATATTCGTGCCTGACGCGAATCCGTGTGTATAATTCTATTTCCTACCCATTTTTCTTCCTTCCGACGGTCGTACGATTGTTCAATGCAAATGGAGATTCGTATATTTGTACCGTATATACTATTATTATATTTGATTATTTGGCAAGGCGAAGCCGCGGCGGGTATTACGATTTAACGTAAACCTCGAATAAGCACTATATACTATATTAATAATCGGAGCAATTAGCATATTATTTATCGGATTATTCAAATACATTAATGTCGCGATTGCCATCGGGTCAAGGGGCATCCTCAATGGCCTAGGCCTATACTCCAAATTGCTTGGCGAGTCAATTATTACGCGATTTATATGCTTTTTATTGATGAATAAGAAAAGTTTCCCAAGCTGCGGTGGTCCCGCTTTGGCTCGAGGCCGAGAAAATACTTTTCCGAGACTGCCTGTCATTGAAATATTTCGTAGAAATATTGAAAAGTTGTTGCTGCAAGAAAATGGATCGTAATTCTTACTCTATTAGTTGCTGAGGCGTGCTTTTCGTTCTCAAGAGTTTTCTCTTCTTGTCCGATCGGGGATCCCCGATCGGAACGATGAGGCAACGCTTCTCACGATCGGTCAACGATATATCCGTCATTTCCTCGTGGGCCTCGTATTGCCCTCGTACGCTCGGCACGCTCGACAGGCTCAACGACGCGGTCACCTCCGGCTGCCAAGTTTTCGTTTCTTCCGCAGTGTTCAGCGCGCTTCCTGTCACTCGACCAACCTGTACGCTCTGCGGACGAATTCTCAGAGTCCTCCGTTTGTCCGAGTCTTCCTCAAGCTCGATCGAGTCTTGCTGGAACGAAACTGCCCAAAAAAGAAACGAAACTTTTCACGCCTATGTCGATGTAAAACAATCTCGAATACTCTTCGGAAAAACGCTGGTGCAGTTGATTCGATAATTGCTTTGAGTTCTCGTTTGAATGAAATAATTAGCGCGACAATAATTGGCGCGAATCGTATACACCTCGGGTTCGATCGCACGTGTATTCCGCAAGAATGCGATGTTCGCGTGTCGCGTCTTTTATAATTAAGCACGCTCGATTATTACCGCTCTCGCGGCTCGTGTCTATGCGAGCGAGTTTGTCTTTTGTACGGTTATCTCGTTACGTAGTACCCATTACTGCAGTTGTTAACTAGGATCGTTAAAAATTCTTTCTCTCGCAAAAAAGAGAAAAGCCCCCGAATAAGTTGAGGTGTGAAAAAACCGAACGAGCAAAGAAACAAAAAAACAAAAGAAGAAAGAGCTAGGAAGAAGAAAAATGATGAGAAGCGTAGCTCACCGGATTTGATGGGTCTCCGGGCGATCGAGTTGAGGGAGCAGCACGCGTTTACGTTGCTCTTGATGATGGGCGTCGTGGGTAAATTGCTTCGTAATTGGCTAATCAATTTGTCGTCCCGAGGCGAATTTTCGTCGATCTCGGTGTCGCTATCGGCGTCGCTGATCAGTGAGACCATAGTAACGACTTCGCCGTTTTTAGTCTCGGAATTTCCGATTTTCGGGCGTCCGTTATCGGTCTCCTTGCCGGCCAAGCTGTTTCCTCTTTTTTTGCCATTTTTGGCGCGTCTCTTGGCAGGCGCAGTTTTGATCGCTCGAAAGGAACTTGCCGTTGGCCCCGCCGTATACTCGGTATCGGCGTTACCATTGGCTTCGACTTCCGGTTTAATAATACTCGGCGCTTCGATTACGATGTTTACTTGGGTCTTGGTGCTCGAGGGACCGAGGCTATTGGCCCGTCTCTGCGGCGGAGCGGAGTTTGTCCGACGGTTTTTCGAGTCTATCGTCGCGTCTTTTCTCGTTTGCGGCATCTCCGGCGCCGCCGTCGTTTCCGGGCTTTCGAGCACCGGCTGGGAAAATGCCGAATTTCCGTGGCTCCGAAAGCTCGCTCTTTTGCTCTTTGCAGTCTCGCCGCAACTTCCAGGCCCGATATACTTCTCCGATCCTCGCTTTTTCTCCATTTTTTTGTCCACTCTTTTGTCCGCTGGCCTTTCCATCATTTTCTTCTCGATCCCGAGGTACGGCCGATCGGAAATCCTCGCAGGACTGTGATCCGGACTGCTCGAGTTTGAAAGCCTCGAATCGCTGCTGCGTTCCTCGGTCGTTACTTGGGCCAAAAACACATCGATATTTGATTTATTTGCCTCTCGCTGTTTCCAGGCTAATCGCAGTCTCTCGGCGAGTTCCTCACGCGAATACAACAACGTGCTGCCGCCCTTTTTCCCCAAATTTTTATTATTTCCATTATTATTGTTATTCCCCGGGGAGCGGCTGATTATTCGAGGCTGTCGAGAATTTGGCAACGCTCTCGATTTGCCCGTCACGATCTGACATGCGACGACCTCCACTCGACCTTCCTGTTGGCCCGCCGAAGATTCACCGACATTGACGGGCGGTTGTTCTTCGCCGTCATCACTCCAGGCGATCCGCACTTGCCGAGGCTTTTCCGCCTCGCCGAGATCCCTGCTCTCGGCCATTGCGTACGAACGATCTTCCTCAGCCGATCTCTGCCGTCTCATATGATTGTTCAGGTGGTGCGGATGATGCTGAAGATGATGATTGTGGTGGTGGTGGTGGTGGTGGTGGTGGTGGTGATGATTATGATGATGATGAAGATGGCGCCGCGTCAATTGCTGCAGCGAATGCTGGCGCACCGGTCCGCTACCGCGTCGCTGACAACTCGTCATTTTCAAACTTTCTTCAATATCATTGTTTTGTAATTTTTTTTTTCTCATTTCATCCTCCCTTCCGCCATCCTCTATTTTTACCATTTTCCATTTATTTCTTTTTTACCGTCACTTTGTACAGAAGAAAGAGAAAGCGCGCGTTGCGTGATCGCGTCGTCGAGATCACGCCTACGCGTTTTCCCTCGCGAGGCTCACGACCCTTCCTACCGCGCGGGACCAATGAACCGTCTTTGCGCGTACGCTGCTTCTCTTCCACGAGGTGATTCTTCGCCCGACGTCGAACTGTCGGCGCTGCCACACGCCGACTGACTCCTCGCTCCATCCCTCGAATACACCAAGCCTCTCCTCTCTCTTCTTCGACCCTCTTGTTTGTCGACCCTCTAAGAATCCCACCGCTGCACTCATACACCCCCCCCAATCGAACAGTTTTACAAACTCGACTATAAACTCCCGTAGTCACCAGCTGTTATTGATCAAAAGATTGCCTATCATCTGACAGCTTGTTGTCCGCAGTTACCATGGCGCTTCAACACGACCCGATCATTCCAATCGTACATGGATTCCGCGCGCGCCCTCCTTATTCCCCTTCATATTTCTCTCTCTCTCTCTCTCGCTTCGTTCTTCGGCCACGGGCCACGGTATTCGAACGCGATACCTTGCCAAACTTTAAATGGATAACTTTCAACTTGGCTCTCTTGCCGGCCTCCTCCCCCTCGCCAAACCCTTACACTTGCCGCCGCGCATTCGCGCCCGAGTCCCGACCCGTACAGTAACATCGACAAACTCTAATGCTCTAGAAGCCCCAACGTGCACAACCTTTAATTGCCGGTGCTTATCCGACGGACCAGCCACCAGGGAGACCAGCGATTATGCCGAATGACGTTTTTATACTCGATACTGCACCTTCCGCCGCAAAGTCGCATTTTCGGGCGATTTCCATTGTTTTTTTTTTTTTTTTTTTCTTTTTTTCTTTTTCAACGTTTTAAGCTCGATCCTCGTTTCGATATTTAAACCAGAATTGATAAATTACGCGATGGATCGTCGAAAATTGAGGGAAAAATAATTCTGGCTCTTCGGATCTCGGGCCGCCCCTTGAAAAAATTAACCAACGGCCCAACCATGGTTAAGTACCTTGACAACTGAACTCAACCGCTGGCCTATTATCGTGAAGAGTGCTGGATTTACATTGGGTAAGAGTCGAAATGATAACTTCGGTCCAACGGCGGCTTTCAACGTTGGCCCAGAGTTTCATCCGTTCCATGAGCCGTCGCTTTGTGCCAGCGTCGGGCCAGCCTTAGAACCCATTCGTTGGGCCGAGATAATATTTTAGGTTATAAAATCTGCGTTCAAACGCTAGGTCGCTTGTGGGAGGTAGGGATACAGAAAGTAAAAAGGCGAATTAAATGACAACGTCACATTTAATTATTCTCAAGAACGATACCACGAATTTTAGGTTACTTTATTTTAGGCTTTAGGTTAGGTTAGGTCATGGATCAAAATTACTCAACAATCTTGATGGAAGAAATATCATAGATAAAACATAAAAATGAAATCAACTTGGATAGAAAACAATTATTCGGAGGAAGTTGCTGATGCGACTGTAGGGGTAGGCGTGGGAGTTTGGCGCTCACGACGACCACCATCTCTATCACCAGCGCCGGCAAACTACCGACTCAATTTTGTCGAAAGCCCGACAAGCTCCGGACCATCCGAATACTTTTCTCGCAAAATCTCTGTAACAGAAAAAGTATAGAAAAGTAAGTTTC